>CAKAOI010049905.1:0-17098 GCA_916701655.1 Sebastiscus albofasciatus
ATTTATATTATAATCATAATTTTGCTTTTAGATTTTTTCCTAAAATGGTTGAATCCTTATACTTTTCTACAACATAAAAAATGAGTCAACATCAGGCATAATTAATTTATTTATTTAAAATAAACTTTAATCACACACTGACCTGTGCCATTTGTTTTTGGCTGTGTTCAGGATAATGCTGAGACAGTGGGAGGAGACTCGGGAGATAGCCAGTCAGATGCTGGAGTCGGGCGATCACGCGCTATTGGTGGATTTTGACAGCCACCTGGACGACATTTCAAAGGACTGGACCAATCAGAAACTGAATACCAAGATAGCCGAGCTCGCCTCGCCGGCCAACGGGAACATCTAGACGCAGACGACGAAGTAGCATCTCATCTATTTATCTTCTCCTCACCCATCCTTATGTGATTTTCTTTTTTTATATAACACGACTCAACCACACCAGAGTTCAGGTTTATTTTTAATGCAGTTTATTGACATGGACGTTACATAGAACATGCATAAATAACTAAATATTTACAGCTTGGTAGCTCCCCCCACCCCCCACCCCCCTCCCAGAGTGTGCCTTGTGGTCCAGCCCAACACCCCTCTGGTTTAAAGGAAAGATTCACCTTAAAAACACCTTTAACGTGATGTTTTTGGTCCCGTTTTGTCTTTTGTTGCCTTTGATTGTCATCCCTATGTACATTACAAGCTCCAGGGGGGGTGGACAGAATAACAGAAACACCTTACAATACTAAAGACCTTCAGTAAAAAACAATTTGTTGAAGCTCAAAATGTTCGTTTTGATTCAGGTTGATGGTTTTGACGAAGGCGGTTGTTTATGTTGTTAATAAGCGGATGCCTACACTCAAACGCTTTACTGACCTGCCCCTAGTTAGTATTTATAGCTTTTTAAAATGGTAAATATTTAATAAATGGTTTATAACACTATAATGTAGCTGTAAGCAAATATAAGGACATTTTAAGTGTTTATTAATGTATGTCAACAACTATGACTCAAATACTGTACATTAATAAACACTTAAAAATGTCCTTTATAGCTGCTACGTTATATATCCTTGACAATATTATGTAATTTCCCAAGAGTAAATGTCTCATAAATGATGTTTGCTAAAAGCCGTTAACTGCATAAAGAAAGAGGAACACATGTTACTTTTTAAAAATGACCAAGCAAACGCGTCTGACGGCCTCAATAAGAACATTTTAAGCTTCAGCAGACTGTATTTGCTGACTTTCGTTCTGTAATGTAGGATGTTTTGTTTCTTTTCTTTTGCCCCGGCTCTTCCCCGAACCTGTAACGACTACACTAAAACATTTTAAACGTGTAAATCAGAAGTGTCAGAATTTGGTGCAACTCTCAAAACACTAATCCCAAGTCTTACCCGGGTACACTCTTGTACATTTTTCTGACATGATAATAAAACAGTGCACTAACCAGGAGTATAGAAGGTCGGATTTTTCCTTTTAAAAGTCTCATAAACAGAGTGAAATCTATCAAAATACAACCTTCAACCCACATTTGTAAAAGTATAAATGTCTTAACTACAAAAGCCTAAAAATAACTACACCCTTAGAGTCGGATCTGACTAACTGATTAAAAAAAGTGAAAATGATTACACGTGTTCTCGCTACTCTACTGAACTATATTTGTGTTTCAACGTCTTTTATCATGTGTTTCCTTTTATTTTACTGTGAGATTAAAGGGACTCTGTGCTTGTTGTCACCTGTGGACGTTAAGTCAACGACAGTCGGCGTCCTGTTGTTCGCGCTTGTGCTCGCACTGCGTAGCCGCGAACGAGCATGTTGATTAACGATAGTAAAACAGACCCTTTTAGTGTGGACGTCATGATGAGGTCATGATGAGGTCATGATGAGGTCATGATGAGGTCATGATGAGGTCACGGTGTTAGCTGGAGGCTAAACAAAGGAAAGACTGGAGGCTAACTAACGCTAGCAGTGGGCTAAAGTTACACATCTAAAATGTCATCTTGCCGTGTTGTTGAGATGACAAACTGATTCGAGGCTCGAGCGAGCTACAGTATCGGAGAAACGTCTCAGAGAGGGAGAGTAAATGTCTGCTGCTGTTAGCATTAGTCTAAACTATCAGCAACCCTTTCTCTCCGTCTCTGAAACACTTCTCCGATATTGTACGACTCATTTTGACTGACTTTACTGAAGGATAATTAACTATAGGTATCCAAAGATTTATACGCCCTCCATTTATCTTCAATGATAAAACGATTAAAACACGTTTATATGTGTAAAAACGTTCCACACAGTCCCTTTAATATTGGACGTGTGAAGGCGTAAGGCTATCAGAGTAAAGGCTTATATAGTGCTGTAGTATAAACACAATGGCATCAGTTGCTAAGAGCAGTGGTTCCCAACCTTTCTACCTTTCTAGCTCGTGACCCCCTGAAATAAAGCAATGCCCGCTGATTTCCCTTCATTTGAATAAAAAACCCTTCAGCTATTCAGTAATTCACAAGAAAAAACAAAGGTTAGTTAAAATCGGGAAGCTTTCTGTTAATCTTCCTGGAAACCACTGGCTTAGAGGAAAAACAGATGTTGCAGCAATGATCGGTTTCACATTTTCAACATTTCTAGATAACCCAAGGAAACAAAACTGCATTATTTTCAGTACCACCTACTTATTTAGTCTATGAAATGTAAGAAAAAAAATAAAAAACATGCAGATATAAGAAGGAAAGAACAGAAATGGCTGCAGCTCCGAAGACAACTCCTCAGTGTTGGTTTACATGTAGTGCTTCCAGTACACCAACTAATCTCTATGACGACATGAGGGGGCCGAAGTCCGTCCCAAAAGAGTTCAATATCCATTTTCAGGGTAAAAAAAAAAAAAAAAAAAATCCAGATCCAGTCTTAAAAAGTGTTTTCATGAATGCTGTATGATTTGTTCTATGCCTGTTAGGGCTGAGCGTTATGATAAAAATATAACACAAACTCTTATTCTGATATCAGAAATCTTTCCGGGAGAATTCAGACGGTAATTAATCATCAGTGGGTTTAATTTGACATGATTCACTGTAAGGTGATAAATATGTCGACCTGTCGCTCAGCCCTGTATACTCTTATTTTGAAAGAATGGTTTGCCTCCCCCTTCACCTCCGGGTGCTCACGGGTGATGGTTCAGGAGGCGGGTCAAGGCACGGTGACCACGTTCAGAGTTATTTCTGTCAGTGGAGACTCGCTGGCCAGAGACTGGAGGACGCTGATGGTGGACTGGAAGAAGGACAGGGCCTCCTGGACTTGCTGCTCCGCCCACGGGAAGGAGATCTGCAGAGCAAAGACGAGAGCAGGTAACACTATTATTATTATAATTATTACTCTATTATTATTATCATTATTATTATTATTATTACACCATTAATATTATTATTATTATTATATTTATTACGCTATTATTATTATCATTATTATTATTATTACACCATTAATATTATTATTATTATTATTATATTTATTACGCTATTATTATTATTATGCTATTATTAGTATTATTATTATGCTATTATTATTATTATTATGCTATTATTATTATTATTATTATGCTATTATTATTATTATTATAATTATTACGCTATTATTATTATTATTTACTGGGATTTAATTGGGTTGTGTTGTCACTTCTGGACTTGCTGCTCCGCCCACGGGAAGTAGATCTGCAGAGCAAAGAGGAGAGCAGGTAACACTATTATTATTATAATTATTACGCTATTATTATTATTATTATTATAATTATTACGCTATCATTATTATTATTATTATTATTATTATTACACTATTATTATTATTATAATTATTATGCTATTATTATTATTATTACACTATTATTATTATTATTATAATTATTATGCTATTATTATTATAATTATTACTCTATTATTATTATTATTACACTATTATTATTATTATTATAATTATTATGCTATTATTATTATAATTATTACGCTATTATTATTATTATTATTATTTACTGGGATTTAATTGGGTTGTGTTGTCACTTCTTCTCACTCATAAGTTTTGTCCTGTTACTTAAATCCTACATTTTATTTTTTTTAATCTTCAATCAAAAACAAAAAATAATAATAGTTTTGGGATGAATCACTAATTAATTCAGAGCAAAACCTGTTTAATTAAAGTAAAGTTATTTGTAAACAAAATAAAAAAAATACATGAATGTTGTTTGTAATGCAAAGTTCTGATTTCAACCAATTGAAATTTGACCTACAAACTTTTTTGCCTGAAATGCAAATAATTTTGAGTAATAATTCATTAAAAATAGTTTTAAGTAAGAAAAATAATTGTTTTAAGTTAGTAATGTAGTAATAGTTTTAATAAGTAATGATGAATAAATAATAGTTTTAAGTCAGAAAAAATGGTTTTAAATATGTAATGAATTACTAGATTTAAGTAATAATGAATCGATCATTTTAAGTACAAAAGTAATGAATTACTAGTTTTAAGTATTAATAAAAACTAGTTTTAAGTAAGTCATTAATTAATGAATAGTTTTAAGTCGTTTTAAGTAATGCATTAATAGTTTTAAACAAGTAATAATTCATTAATAATAATTTTAGGTAAGCAGAAATGAATAGTTTTAAATAAGGAAAAATAATTAACAATAGTTTTAAATAAGTACTAATTAAAAGTTAAATAAGTAGTTTTAAGTAATGATTAATTAAAAATAGCCTTAAGTATGTAATCATTTATTAAAATTATAAATTATTACCTAAAAATATTATTAAGTAAGTAATAATTAATAAAAGTAGTTTTAAGTTATTCCTAATTAATAGTTTAAACAAATAATGAATCAGTTTGAATAATTAATAAAAATAGTTTTAAGTAAGTCCTAATTAATTACTTGTTTAAACAAATAATCATAGTTTTAATAATTAATAAAAACAGTTTTAAATAAGTCCTAATTAATTTTAATTTTAGTTTTAATAATGAATAAATAATAGTTTACTAATTAATCATGGTTTTAAGTAATAAGTACTGATATAAATTCGAGAACTGTGCAAGAGGAATCCACTATTAATATAATTACTTTAAAATTCTACTATCTTAATAATTATTCTGATGATATTTGACTTTGGTACCAAACTCTTAATCAGAAAATGTCAAATTATACAAATATCGTGTTTAAAGACACAATTTATCCCCCGCGTGTTTCAAATTTCAAACATCATTACCAGTTATGAGCACAAATGATTAAATATAAAAGTCAATAAATCACTAAGCCGGTAACTACGGTGCCGAGCGCGTAAACACGTACATTTACCTGAACTATGATGAGTTTTTCAGACGGGTCTTCGGTGTTGGTCAGCTCTTCTCCGAAACACAGAGTGACGCCGCACTGAGGAGGCTCGCCGCCGTTTAAACGGAAGTGGTCCAGTTCTGATTATTAAGAAACAAAATGAGTTAAATACATAATTAATGCTGCTGTACTGAGATTAGACTAGCTGTAGTTTATGGCCACATATAAAGTCACTGGTTTGAGGTTGGACTCTGGATGCAGACGAGCTAGTCAGGGTTGCAACTGAATATTATTTAATTATTGTTTCATTTTTTTATTATTTTGTCTGTGTAATGCCAGAAAATAGAGAACAATAGCTGCTGTAATTGAAGGTGGGGTCGTTAAATTCCTTATTTTGTATAACTAACAGTCCAAATGCACAAATATATTTAGTTTGTGACCATATCTGACAAACAATTGGTTGGAAAAATGACTGAAAATAGTGGCCAATTAATTTTCTGTCCATAAACTAGTAGATTAAATGAACCAATCCTTTTGTTTGTAGTTGAAATATGTGAAATAATTTATAATAAATTGTTTTGTTTTTACTTTTCTTTGAAATCTAATTCAAACTGCAAACTTTATGGCTTTAATTAAAATGTAATTAGTCAAATAAACGTGTTTTAAACTCAATCTAATCCAGACTGGACCCCACACATCCAGTCAGGTGAAGGTTCAGTGAGCCGGAGATCGAACTCACGCTGCTTGAAGGCGTCTTTACTGAAGAGCATCACCGGCTGCGTGTTTCTCTCCATCTTGTGCAGGTCCGGCGTGGTGGTGTGCGGCCCCGTCCAGAAGACCCGCCCCTGGCAGAACCGCTTGCCGTAGACTCCCTGCGCCGTGGTGGTCAGCAGCACCCCTTTCTCCATGAAGGGCAGCAGGGTGGACAGGGCCCGCAGCTCCCCGCCGGCCGGCAGCGATGAGGGCGGCTCCGGCAGCGGGACGCGCGTGAACGAGCCCTTGAGGACGGCCGGCATCGGCGGAACGGGAGAGGAAGGCAAGTACATTATCCTGACGTCCGTGCTCTGGATTTGACGTTTTAGAACCTCCTGTCCTAAATAATGAACCACCACATTGAAGGAGTCCTGATCTGGAGACACAGAAACACAGACGAGGGAGGATTAAAGCACGAGGAGACAAGTTTAGTCAAAAACATTCAAAATAAAATGCTAGAGGGAAGATGCTGGTATCATAGTAAACTATAAAACCTGATGAATCCATCGGTACCAACCAGGTCAGACTAGCTGGTAGTGAAGGAGGTTAAATAACGCTCCAAACTTACACTACATTTTGACCAGGAAAAACTGTCATGTCCATTTTCAAAGGGGTCCCTTGACCTCTGACCTCCAGATGTGTGAATGTATGGGTTCTCTGGGTACCCACGAGTCTCCCCTTTACAGACATGCCCACTTTATGATCATCACATGCAGTTTGGGGCAAGTCATAGTCAAGTCAGCACACTGACACACTGACAGCTGTTGTTGTCTGTTGGGCTGCAGTTTGCCACGTTCTGATTGGAGCATATTGTTTTATGCTAAATGCAGAACCTGTGAGGGTTTCTGGATCAATATCTGACATTGATCTGTGTTGTTGATTGATTTACAATAATAAATACATACATACACTTGCATAAAGCAGCATATTAGTCCACTCCCATGTTGATAAGAGGATTAAATACTGGACTAATCTCCCTTTAAGGAGAATCGTGATGAGTATTTGAATTGATTGACAGCCCTTTGTTTTCAGTTTATTACCTGCTGTCGGAACAGTAACGCTCTCCTCGATCCGCACGTCCAACCTGAACTCATCGACCACTGCAGAGCGAGAGAGAGGGAGACATAAAGAGTGATGGATCAGCTGGTTGTTTTAGATTAATGGGATAAATAGTGGATGTAAACAAGGAAACAATACCATGCAATCAAGATACCGTAACTGATTTGAACTGCAGTGGTGATGCAATAAGCTTTCCTGGTTTGTCGAAGGGCTGACGGCGCAACTTTGTGTGAGTTTCAGTTTTAGTCAGATTTTGGATGGGCGTAATTGAGAAACCGGCGTTCTCCAGGAGAAATCTAGCTGGTGAAATCATCGAATCGTCTCTTTGCTTCTTTACTCTTTGAGAGGGAGCGGGTCCTCTTCACGGAGGCCGTCATGTTTCTACAGTAGCCCAGAACGGACAAACCAAACTCTGGCTCTAGAGAGAGACTGTCACGTTTTTACGTCGCCTGAAGGACACCGTAGTTCTCCAACACGCGTGTGAATCTGCGTTAACGTGAGCCTAAGTGTTAAACCGTGGTACCGCCAGGCGCCGTCTGACTTCCGTTGCTCTTAAAGTAGTGTTATTATGGTATGGATGGCCTCTGAGTGAGGTCAACGCCGTTACCGCGGTTTTGCTCTCGGTGGCTCACGTCATCTCAGTCTTTGTAAAGGGAGGAGTGAGCGATAAACTTCCATTTATCAACCATTTGTACATCCAAAAACTCCAATTCATACACCACTCAAATCTCGGTTAATAGGCCAGTCCTACACCCCCAATCGTCAACTTTAAAGACCAGTCCTGAACCCCTAATCTCCAGCTTATAGACCAGACCTACACCCTAAATCTACACCCAAAATCTCAAGTTTATAGATGTAGGTGTTGAAGGAGAGGAGTAAACTGCAAATCTTCTGTTCATAGACCAATTCTACAACCTAGAATCTCCAGTTTATAGTCCAGTCCTACCCCGCCAGACCACCAGTTGGTAAACGCCAAGACATCTATAGGTTATAGACCATTTGTAGACCCAAACACTCCACTCCTACTCTTCAAATCCGCTCTATCAACTTTAGACCAGTCCCAAAACCTCAAATCTCCAGTTTATAGACCAGTCCCAAAACCTCAAATCTCCAGTTTATAGACCAGTCCCAAACCCTTAAATCTCCAGTTTATAGACCAGTCCTACCCTGCCAAGACCCTACTTAGTACACATCATAACATCTAGGTTATAGACCAGTTGTAAACTTCCATTTATCAATCATTTGTACATCCAAAAACTCCAGTTCATGCACCCCTCCTACTCCTCAAATCTCAGTTAATAGACCAGTTCTACACCCCAAATGTCAACCAGTCCTGAACCCTAAACCACAAGTGGAATAGGTGAGTTGTAAATCCCCTAAACCTCAGTTTATAGACCAGACCTGGGACTCGGCTGGTTGCAATCTGCAACCACACCACTAGATGTCACTGAATCCTTCACACTGTTCTTTTAAGTTGTACCGATGTACTCCGTTATGGACTGAACAGAATAAGTCAACTCACCCTCCGTCTGCATGGCGGTGGCGTGCTGAGCGGGTTCTTCTGTCTGGGTGGGGGCGTCACTCCACAGCAGAGCGTTTTCAACACACTGACAATCACAAAGTTTGTTTGTTTAAAGTCAAGATTGATTAAAAGTTGATTTAATGTTCAATATTTCAAATATTACTGAATATGTCGCCACTACATTTTGTTGCAGACGTTCACGTTCCTCACGAGTGATGTCACAATACCAGAAATTTAGCAGTCGATACCGACGCCAGTGAAATTCCACAATTCTCGATACCAGTTTGTTATTACGGTAAAAAACAAAATTAAACAATAAACACTTCAAGATCCACTCCTTTATTATCGTTTGCAGACTGGTTTGGAAGTTAAACGTGTCATAATTCTCTCTCTATTATCTATTTTATATTGATGTGAAAACATCTCCTTCAAAACATCTGGATTAAATCAAGTTTCTCACCGAACACTACATTTTACGATCAGCTGCAGGTTCGTACTCGTAGACCAGAAAAGTCTAAAAAATATAAAGAAAAAATATAAAAGCAATATAAAAATATAAAGCAATGACTAAATCTCTGTTTTCTCAATTATTATAAACCAATTTTTCATGATTGTTAATCTAAAATAAAAATATAAATTCAGTGAGTGACTTTAGGTCAAGTTGTTTCCATTAATGTTGAAAACTTTAGAGCTGTCAATCAATTAAAATAATTTATCATGATTAATCGCAAATTAATCGCACATTTTTATCTGTTCAAAATGAACCTCAAAGGGAGATTTATCAAGTATTTAATCCTCTTATCAACATGGGAGTGGACAAATATGCTGCTTTATGCAAATGTATGTATATATTTATTATTGGAAATCAATTAACAACACAACGCAAAATTTAGCATTCATATGTTTTAAACCTGAACCGCTTCAACCTCCGAGAGATTGATTGCATTAATCGTTTAAGTAATTTTTCATGCAAAAATGGCAGAAAATGCTGTTTTTAGCATCTCAAATATGAAGATCGTCTGGTTTTCTCTGTTTTATATCCTATTAAACTGAATATCTTTGGACAAAACAAGACATTTAATCACTTTGGACTTTGAGGAACTGAGATGTTTCACTATTTTCTGACATTTGTTGTTCTCATGTTTACATTAAATGCAAAAGTTTATTAACCTTGCATTCACATTATCACACACTTTCTTAATCTAGGGGTTGTCAATCGATTTCAAATATTTAGTCGCGATTAATCGCATGATTGTCCATAGTTAATCGTGATTAATCACACATTTTCTATCTGTTCTAAATGAACCTTAAAGAGAGATTTGTCAACTATTTAATCCTCTTATCAACATGGGAGTGGACAAATATGCTGCTTTATGCAAATGTATGTATATATTTATTATTGTAAATCAATTAACAACACAGATCAATGACAGATATTGATCCAGAAACCCTCACAGGTACTGCATTTAGCAGAAAACAATATGCTCCAACAATAAGCCCAACAGAGCCGCTTCAACCTAAAAATGGCAAATTGTGTTAAAGAAATTAATGCTGTTGAAATGAATTTGCATTAATGCATTATTATCGTGTTAACTTAACTTAGTAGTTAACTTAACCGATAACGTTAAAATTTACCTTCCCCCAAAAAAGTTTTTTTTACTGAGTAGAGCCTGAACACACCATAGTGTAAATCAATTACACCTCCTGTTAATTGTAGTATCTTAATCTGTGAAGTATCTCCAGTTGTCAGACACATGTAGTGCATTAAAAAGTACTTTATTTCCCTCTGAGGTCTAGTGGAGTAGAAGAAGACAGTAACAGAAAATAGGAATATTCATGTAAAGTAGAAACTCACCAGCTGTGAGGTGACGTCTTCCGTCTTTATCTGTTTGACCGGAACGACGTCGCTGCTCTCCGACTCACTGCTGCTGCTGCTGCTGCTCCTCCTCCTCCTCCTCTTCTTCGCCCTCTTGGAGACTTTAACTTTGCATTTCTTTTCTGGAACCACCACACCTAAACAGAGAATATTAAATATGTGATCAATAAACACTAATGAACCAATCTCTGTAGGTTTAGGATGCACACACGGATGAAGAAAGAGAGTACTAGAGAGTGGTCATGTGAAGATATTACAGTAAAGCAGAGCTACAGTGAAGTGGTGGACATACTGCCCGAATGAGGCTCGCGTGGCGGCTGCGTGGCGTGTTGTTTTTTATTTCGGCGTCCATGTTAACAGATTAGAGTGGACACACTGCCTGCATGAGGCTCGCGTCTATTTTATAGAATAGAAGGCTCGCCTATTTTACACGCGAGCCGCTCGCGTCTCGGCTGCGTGTCCAGCAGCAACAGACAGTGAAGGTGATCTATTGACAGTATGTGGACATCATATCAGCTACATAATACAGTTTCCATGTCTGGACATCTGTAGAATATGTCACAGACAGTGAAAGTGATCTAGTGACTGTATATTAACTTCATACCAGCAAGACTTTACTACAGTTTCGAGGTTTATCTGTAGAATATGTTACGGAGATGAAAAAAAAATAAAGTTAAGTAAACTTGTTTTTAAATCAACACTTCCTGCTTTCATTTCAAAATAAAAGCCCTCAGGCTTTTTTTCTATAGACAGAATCCCTTCATTTGTTAACACAAGGCTTTTATTCTGAAATATGAGCAGTCAGTGCTGTGGAACACGCAGTCACTTTGAGAGCTCCAAGAATTGATAAAATTTAGGGTATAAATCAACACTTCCTGCTTTCATTTCAAAATAAAAGCCCTAAAGCAGGTTTTCTTTGCACAGAATTCCTTCATTTGTTAACATGAGGCTCTTATTCTGAAATATGTGCCGGACAGTGATGTGGAACAAGCAGTGATTTGGAAAGCATCATAAATGAATACAGTACGGAGTTTTAATTGTGGATTATTACTATTATTTACTAATTACCACACGTTTCTGAACCTTTCTCTGTCTAAAATAAATATAAATTATATTTATCATGAAGTTAAATGGCCATTAAAAGGCAAACTCTATGCAGAAAGAAAGGGCTGACAGCAGCAGCAGAAACACAGCCGACACGCAGCCGACACGCAGCCAACAGGCGTCTAGTGTGAACACCAGACTCCTGCATCACGCAGCCACCACGCGACGCAGACGCCACGCGCTCCTGATGCGGGTAGTGTGCCCACGGCTTAATGATTTGTCCCAGTAAACGTGCCAGTTAACCAGGTTGACATTGGCTGAACTTCCCCAGCATCAACTCACTGCCCTGCTGACTCAGCAAAACAGCTGAACTTGTTAGAACAGTCGAGTCACTTGATCTGTTATTGCCTTTTGGTCCTGTGACTTTAATTAACCGTCAGTGCAGATACAGTTCAGGAAACAAGCACGTAGAGATCTCCCCACGAATTAAAGATTTAAAGCCAGAGTAATTAATAAAAAAGGTTAAAAAGAAAGCACCAAATTAACATCAAAACAATCAGAATTGTACTTTGACCTTTTCTCACTGGGTCACCATGTACACTGACAACAGAAGGAAGCAACCGGGTGAAGAGGTCAGAATCACGCCGGCTTTACTTATGAATCTGTAGACAGATCGTATAATCAAGATGTGCAACTAAATCAAAAATAGATTTGAGTGTTTTAGAGCCCAAAAGAAGAAGAAGAAGAAGAGTGGATGTGATTCAGCGTGGAAGAAAGGGGACGAGGCGTTTTCATTAGTCTAATAATACCAGATGGGGAGTGACGGGGAGGAAAGTCCATTGCAACACGAGCAGGAGACGTTTCTAAAGGCACATTGTGTAACCGTTTAATCAGTGTACTTTTACAACACACCAGGGTGTGAGTCTGTGTGCTGCCTGCAAATATCTCCTCTTTTAGACACACAAGTGACTAAATCTCTGTTTTCTCAATCACTATATTTTCTGTGTGATTTATTCACGTCAACATATCTTTTGTTGTTTTTGTCATGAGTACTGAGGGCACGGTCACACATACACGAATACAGGTGAGTGACCATCACCTGCCGAGGCGATATTTGCCTGGAAGTTCACCACAGTTGAACTCCAAAACAATTAGAAGACGCAAATGTTTCTTCACCTCTTCGCTGCCATAGAATGGAAGTTTTAATTTCACACGTGTGACCGTCTCCGTGCCTTAACACGTCTTCCTAACGGGACGCGATGTGAACGAGTGAGCATCAGATTGTTTCAGGTTTTCTCAAAGACGTCCTAACCTGCTCCGTGCGTCAGCGAACGGGCTGAGCGACGTGCCACTTGTTTGAAAAAACGCTCGCCCTGGCTCTGTTTCTGTGAAGGTTCGTGCACCTCCACTCCAACCTGTTTTCAAACACAACTGGACTCGATATTCCCTCAAAATATTTCACATCAGATTTTAGTCAGTATGTGTTTGTTAATTGTGTATCACGATATATAATAGATAAATGTCTGAAAAAAAAGATCTGAAAAATGTCTGAAAGAATTTCTGAAAAAAAAGTCTGAAAAAATGTCCAAAACAAAAAGTCTGAAAAAATAATGTCCGATGAAATGTCTGAAAAAAAAGTCTGAAAAAAGATCTGAAAAAAGTCCAAAAAAATATCCCAAAAAAATGTCCAAAACAAAAAGTCTGGAAAAATAATGTCCGATGAAATGTCTGAAAAAAAAGTCTGAAAAAAGATCTGAAAAAAAAGATCTGAAAAAATGTCTGAAAAAAAGTCCGAAAAAAAAGTCTGAAAAAATGTCCAAGACAAAAAGTCTGGAAAAAAAAGTCTGAAAAAAAAAAATCTGAAAGAAAAGTCTGAAAAAAAAGTCTGAAAAAAAGTCTGAAAAAATGTCCAAAACAAAAAGTCTAGAAAAATAATGTCCGAAAAAATGTCCGAAAAAAAAGTCTGAAAAAAGATCTGAAAAAAAAGATCTGAAAAAAAGTCTGAAAAAATGTCTGAAAAAAAGTCCGAAAAAAAAGATCTGAAAAAAAAGTCTGAAAAAAAGTCTGAAAAAAAAGTTTGAAAAATGTCGGAAAAAAAAGTTTGAAAAATGTCGGAAAAAAAAGTTTGAAAAATGCTGGAAAAAAAGATTCTGAAAAAAAAGTTGAAAAAAAGTTGCAAAAAAAAGTTGGAAAAATGTCGGAAAAAAAGTTGGAAAAATGCTGGAAAAAAAGATTCTGGAAAAAAAAGTTGAAAAAATGTCAGGAAAAAAAGTCTTAATGTCTGAAAAAGGTTAAAAAAAAAATGTCTAAAAAATATCCCAAGAACAGTCTGAAAATGTCTGAAAAAAATGTCTGAAAAGACTCTGAAAAATGCCTGAAAAAAAAAAGTTTGGAAAATTGCTGGAAAAAAAGACTGAAAAATGTCCCAAAAGAATTTCGGAAAAAAAGTTTGAAAATGTCGGAAAAAAATGTCAGAAAAAAAGTTGGAAAAATGTTGGAAAAAAAGACTCTGAAAAAAAAAGTCTGAAAAAATTCGGAAAAAAAGTCTGAAAAAAAAGTTTGAAAAATGTTGGGAAAAAAATTTGAAAAAAAAGTTTGAAAAAAAAGTTTGAAAAATGTCGGAAAAAAAGTCTGAAAAAAAAGTTTGAAAAATGTCGGGAAAAAAGTCTGAAAAAAAAGTTTGAAAAATGTTGGAAAAAAAATTTGAAAAAAAAGTTTGAAAAAAAGTTTGAAAAATGCTGGAAAAAAAGATTCTGAAAAAAAAGTTGGAAAAATATCAGAAAAAAAGAGTTGTAAAAAAGTCTGAAAAAAGCTATTGCTATTTTAGCATATAATTATAAAATCATGTTTATAATAAAAGTAATTTTCGATAGATTTGGAGGTTAATATTGGCGTAATTTGGCAGTAATTATAAAGAAATTTCAAATAGGTTACCTGCTAATTATCACCTTATTACCATGAAATGTGTGGACCTGTAAAATGAAGTCTCACCTTCTCCAACCATGTGTTGTGGCTTTGAAAACATGAAGAAATACACGTTTTGTTGACGTAAAGTGAACTTATGAGTGTTAAAATGTGTGTGTGTGTGTGTGTGTGTGTGTGTGTGTGTGTCAGAGTGCTGGGGCAGGAACGAGGAGGAGCGTCTGATCAACTACCTGATAAAAGAGCTAGGATACAACAAAGAGCTGCGTCCCGTTGAGAGGCAGCAGGACGCCGTCGACGTTTACCTCGCGCTCACGCTCTCCAACCTCATCTCTCTGGTACAGACCGTGTTTGTGTTTGTGTTTGTGGTTTAAGACAAAATAGAAAATAGCAGCGAGCACGTCTCCAAATCTTCAACATCATAGAAAAAGAATTGGTCCTCCTCTAATCTGTTAGTTGTTTTTCATTTGTAGAAAGAAGTCGACGAGACTCTGCTGACAAATGTATGGATAGATCATGTGAGTAAATGTTACTCTCTCACTTTACATTGACTTTTTTCTTCCTGAGTGCTTTATGTCCGATAACTATTGATGTGTTTGTGTGCGTGCTGATAGACGTGGACTGACTACCGGCTGTCGTGGAATGTGACAGAGTTTGATGGCATCAAGATGCTTCGTCTGCCGACCAACATGGTGTGGCTGCCGGAGATTGTGCTGGAGAACAAGTGAGATTCAGTTTCTTTCTTGTCTATTTACGTGTGTGGAGACAGAAAACCTTCCAAACCTGTAATAAATATAATGCCTTTCTGTTATACCGACCTGATACAATTACTTTTATTATTTTAAAGAGCTTCCAGCCCAAATTTGCACTGCAAAGTAACTATTTTTATATTTAAAAATCCAGAATAATCGAGGGATGTTGGCACACAGAAAGAGCTTGTGAAACTGGCCAGTCTGTAGTGTTTCATAGCAAAAGGAAACTTTTTGTGATTTTATTTAAATATAAAACTATAAATTTGGGGGAACACATGCTTCTTCATCTGAAACTCTGCTTTGTGGTGTACCCCAAGGTTTGATCCTCGGCCCTCTTCTGTTTTCCTTGTACAGATAATAAGACACTATGCAGATGATATTCAACTATACATCTCAAAAATGACAGTTTTACACTACTGACCATCATTATGTTGTAGGCTTTAAGCTGCAAGGTTTTACAAGTTCAGTCTTGTCTTGAAGATGGGCTGAATGTCTTAAAGTCTACATTTTGAATGCACTGGAAGAATTTAAAAGACAGCCCACACCAACCATTTTTAAAAACAGTTTTAAAGTTGAATAACACGTTTTTCTTTCTTGGTTTGCTGCTGCATGAAACTCAACTTGCAGAGACTTGAAACTTGTAATAGTGGTGCGTTCTGGAGCTTTTGATCATATCATATGATATTCATCTGCAGATGCCCAGTTGTCATGAAGTTTCTATTTTGTTTCTGAGGTCTTTAAGAACTACCCGGCCATGCAAACATATGATATGACTGAAAGCTCCAGAACAGCAGTACAGTATATTTAGTCCAACCTCTCCTGTAACTACACTGTAACCACCTGTATGTATGTATTTATACGTATGTGTGTGTTGTAATCCTACCTGCCTTCTCTCCCTACCAGTAACGACGCACAGTTCCAGGTGGCCTACTACAGTAACGTACTGGTTGATTACACTGGTCTCTGCTACTGGTTACCTCCCGCCATCTTCCGCTCCTCCTGCTCCATCAATGTCAACTACTTCCCCTTCGACTGGCAGAACTGCACGCTCAAATTCACGTAAGACGCTTAAAGCAGACAGCGTCATGTGTTGTCCCATCTACGGCTTTACATAAAGACTGTGGTGCATTTAAGGCACAGATAAACTGGTCGGAAATCAGACACATGTACAGTATGTTTACATGTTTACTTTGTAGCAAAAATGTCATTTATGTGTACAGATATCTTTTAAATATTTGACTTATCAGAATACTTAAGACCATATTTGGATTATACTTGTAAAAAAATATTTTTAAATGGTTAGGTGCATAAATCCACAAAAAAACATCAGACAGCTGAGCTTCCAAACCACGAATCAAGAGCGTACAGCAAAGTAAAAGCAAGGATTTTTAAACAAATACGTTTTAACCAAGAAATCATAATTAATCACATGATAGTTTAAACCAACCGCAGACAGCAAAAAATACTTTTTCATGCAAATGTGTCTTTCTTTTTAGGATACTGAAATCCTCAGGATACTGCATATCAAATTTGATTTTTAAACTCAATTTCCCATGTTGCTTTGCAGCTCTCTGACCTACAACGCCAAAGAGATCAGGATGCTGCTGAAAGAAGAAGAGGACGAAACCAGCAAATGGACGGTGGAGTGGGTCGTCATCGACCCTGCTAGCTTTACGGGTAAGTCCTCAGGACCAGAGGTTCCAGATGAATAAAAACACAACATCTTATCATTGCCTTTGCTTATTTTACTCCATTATAATGATTTTAAAATTATTTTTATTGGTGTTGCAGATTGCAGCATATGTCAGTCCCAAGACTTTTATACTGTATATAAAGTATGTGTGTGTATATATATATATATATATATATATATATATATATAT
>CAKAOI010049907.1:0-15738 GCA_916701655.1 Sebastiscus albofasciatus
TATATATAAACCTGAAATAGAATAAAACAAATTGAACAGGAGAATAAAAGTGACAGTGCAGTACAAGATATTTAAAGGCAGAGAAAAGTTTTCTGGTAATAAGTCATATAAAATAGAGACATAAATCAATAATTCAGCAACAGGGTTTAAATGTGGAAAACATTGGAGTACATTTATTCAAATACTGTACTGTACAAAGTCATGGTACTTGTAATTTATTTGAATATTTCCATTTTATGCTACTTTATACTTCTACTCCACTACATCTCAGAGGTAAATACTGTATTTTTTTTTTATCCACTACATCTATCTGACAGCTTTAGTTACTTTTCAGATTACAGTTTTTCATCCCCTTCCTGTCCATTGAAAACTACGTATGTCCGGATGTGTTGATGTTGAATGTTTGTGATAAACTGAGAGAGATGAAGTGTTCCCTTATGGGTTGAGAAAATTCTCCTCCTTCTTAAGCTAAATAAACTATTTCAAAAACCCTCTTAGATCAGCAGGAAAATGCATCATCACAAAGCTGAAAATAGGGCTGTTTTTCTGAGCTCATGAAAAGTAGACTTTTTAGAGGATGCGTGGTTCTCACAGGACAGCGACGCATCAAACACATGATAATCTTATAGAATATGATGCACGGCTGTAGATTAGACTACCCAACAGTATATAAAGGAGTTCAAATTTGCCAAAGCCTAAAAAGGTGCTATTGATAACATTCAGCCACTAGATGTCGCATTCGCCCTCCCCCCTTCAATTGCATTAACTTCACAACAAGTCGTTGCCAGGCACTTAACGTCAATCTCAGCTATTTATCTGTTTTTTTCCACACTGACGACCCAGAGATACCACGTGATACCAACGTTTTTTACTATTGGCTCACAAGCCTTGTTAGAAGTGGGAATCGAACATCAGACATCTCCCACAGAGATAAACAAAACATTAATTTTGGACCCGCCAAAATTTTAAAAGTGATTAATTCCCAATCATAACATTCTCAGGAATAGCCATACTTTTATTCGGCACATTTCTAAAGACTCCGTGGATATATTATTAAAACAGAATATTCGTCTACATGAAAATGTTATCAATAAGACCTTCAAATAATACATCCACATAGCTTTTAGACAGGTGCCAAATAAAAGTATTTTCCTGAAAAAAATTATTATGATGTGAATTAATCATTACAAAACAACGTTGGTATCACTGGGTATCACATCAGTCAGTTGGTGTGGAATAAACGTATAAATGGCTGAGATTGATGGTAAGTGTCTGGCAACAACTTGTTGTGAAGTTAAATCAATTGAACGGGGGAGGGCGAATGTGCCATTTAGTGGCTGAATGTTATCAATGTTATCACCTTTAAACAAAATATTCATCTACATAAAAATGTTATCAATAAGACCTTTAAACATCTACTGTGGTAAAATGCAACATACACATTAATGCAGCAGAATATTAATCCAAAAACATTTAGCTATATAATAGTAAAACACTGACAGGGAACATTTTACTGCGCAATGAATACTTTTACTTTAAGTACTTTCAGTAACATTACATTCCGTCGATAATACTTAGGCTACATACTTTTACTACATGCTTGTACTATTACATACTTTTAGTAATGCTTTTACTACATACTTTTACTACTGCATACATACTTTTACTACTACCACATGCTTTTGCCACATACTTTTGCCACTGCCACATACTTTTGCCACATGCTTTTACTACTACATACATGCTTGTACTACATGCTTTTACTACTACATACATGCTTGTACTACATGCTTTTACTACTACATACATGCTTGTACTACATGCTTTTACTACTACATACATGCTTGTACTACATGCTTTTACTACTACATACATGCTTGTACTAACACTACTACATGCTTGTACTAACACTACTACATGCTTGTACTAACACTACTACATGCTTGTACTAACACCACTACATGCTTGTACTAACACCACTACATGCTTGTACTAACACCACTACATGCTTGTACTAACACTACTACATGCTTGTACTAACACCACTACATGCTTGTACTAACACCACTACATGCTTGTACTAACACCACTACATGCTTGTACTAACACCACTACATGCTTTTACTAACACCACTACATGCTTTTACTAACACCACTACATACTTTTACTAACACCACTACATACTTTTACTAACACCACTACATACTTTTACTAACACTACTACATACTTTTACTAACACTACTACATACTTTTACTAACACTACTACATACTTTTACTAACACTACTACATACTTTTACTACATACTTTTACTACTACTATATGCTTTTACTACTACCACTCCATACTACTACATACTTTTACTACTACTACATACTACTACATACTTTTACTACATACTACTACATACTACTACATACTTTTACTACTACATACTTTTACTACTACTATGTGCTTTTACTACATACTTTTACTTTTACTACATACTTTTACTTTTACTACATACTTTTACTTTTACTACATACTTTTACTTTTACTACATACTTTTACTTTTACTACTACTACATACTTTTACTACTACTACATACTTTTACTACTACTACATACTTTTACTACTACATACTTTTACTACTACAACATACTTTTACTACTACTACATACTTTTACTACTACTACATACTTTTACTACTACATACTTTTACTACTACTACATACTTTTACTACTACATACTTTTACTACTACATACTTTTACTACTACATACTTTTTACTACATACTTTTACTACTACATACTTTTACTACTACATACTTTTACTACTACATACTTTTACTACTACATACTTTTACTACTACATACTTTTACTACTACATACTTTTACTACATACTTTTACTACTACTATGTGCTTTTACTACATACTTTTACTTTTACTACTACTACATACTTTTACATACTTTTACTACTACTACATACTTTTACTACTACTACATACTTTTACATACTTTTACTACTACTACATACTTATGCTTGTACTACATGCTTGTACTTGTAGTGCAGTATTTTCACAGTATTAGTACTTTTACTGAAGTTAATATTTCTTCCACCACTAGAAATATTTCTCCTTCTCCAAATGACAGAAACGTAGCTGGTACTCACCCATATTCATAGCTTTTTAACTTCCTGTTGAAACTGAGAGGCCTTCTAGGCCACTTGTAGACTCGTCTGACTCTCAGTCTGGTGAAATACTTCATCCTGTCTCCTCTCTGTGAGCTGCTCCAACTAAGATACTAACATACAATCAATGATCGATGAAAAAGGAAAACTTCTGTTTGCCTGTTAAACGGATTTAATTCAAGACCCGCATCGACAAAAGGAAGATTTTCCAGAAACAGTCCTCAGAAAGCTCACACAGCTCACACACTCACACCACTGAAGACAATATTTCGCGCGAAAATTGCGTAGTTTCCGTTTCCTCCTCCTTCTTCTTCTTCTTTGGTGTTTATTGGCGGTTGGCAAACCAGCTATAGGTGGATTACCGCCACCTACTGGACTACTGGAGTGTGGAGCAGGAGATTGATAAATAAACTAAACTAAACTAAACTAAACTAAACTAAAATAAAATAAAATAAAATAAAGTAAAATACAAATTAACAATAATAATAATAATAATAATAATAATAATAATAATTGAATTTTCTCCATTATTCCTGTTGCCCTTAATCCGTTTCCTCCTTCTCTAGTTTTGATAGCTGTTAACGTGAAAGGTGCATACTACTGTACCGGAGTGTATTACATCATGAGTTTAAAATAAAATAGCAAGTGCAGATAAATAGAGAAAGTAAAAAAATGCATAATTTGACACCTCACTCTTCAGATTCCTTTTCTTACAGTCTTATTTCTTTTACATTGAACTTCCTGCAGTCTATCAATGTATGTTCAACAGTTTCCTTGCAGTTACAAATCTCACATTTTTCTGATGCTATCTTTGTCATGATATATAGAGGTATCATTGGGTCCTGTTCGTTCTGGTCATAGAAATAGCATGAGTTCTAGCTTTAAAGAGTTATTTGTCCCATGATTTTATTTTCTATTACTTTTTTATCTCCCTGCACATATTCTTAATTTAATAAACTCAACTCAAACGTACAACAAAGAAGAGTATGTGTGTTTCAGTCTGTGGGGTGGAATGGGTTAGGTGATGGGTTGAAGCGGAGCACAAATATAAATCACAATAAAAAGCTATACAAAAAAGATAATTTTGTGAGGTATATTGTTGAGGAAGCGTTGTGATAAGGGTTGCGTTAAGGGCTGGTTTATATCTACTTTTTTAGCTCTGGATGGATATGTGGGTTGTAAATAAACGTGGGATGCTGTTCATATATTTAATTTGGGATGTAAATAAATCTGGGATAGTTTATATATTATATTATATTATCATTCTATAATATATGAGTTATTAGTGGAGAAGTGAGAAAGGGGTAGGGAAATATAAGTTTTACTTCTACCTACTCCTTTTCAGACACTATTATTACTCTTGTTTTGTTTATTATTATTTTGTATCGGTTTTTATTTATTTTTATGGTCGAAATAAAGTCTTTCATTCATTCATTCATTCAAACCAGCGACCCTCTGCTCAGCTTTTAATGTGTGTCACATTATTCACGCAATCCAACAGCGACAAATAAAATCCCTGTGTTGTAATCATGTTTTTTTTTTTTTTAATGTTATAACATAAATATTTTTGTTTGCGATTTTATTTTCTATGACTTTTTTCTCTCCCTGCACATATTTGTTATTTTAATAAACTCAACTCAAACCAGTTTATAGGTACATTACCGCCACCTACTGGACTGGAGTGTGGAGCAGGAGATGGCAGGAAAAAAAATAAAATAAAAGGAAAATAAATAAAAAAAATTAAAAAAAATAAAATAATAATAATAATAATAATAATAATAATAATAATAATTAAATTCTCTTCATTATTCCTGTTGCCATTAATCCGTTTCCTCCTTCTCTAGTCCAACAGCGACACCTGCAGACCAAACTTAGAATGACGCTTTTATTCTGGAAACAAAAATGAACCGGAAGTGTTATGTAGAGTGTTTCCGGTGTTGTATCGCAGGCTGCTGCTGTGTGTTCATGCTAGCAGAGTAAATCATTCCTCACTCAGATGGCGAACAGAACTGTTAAAGATGCGAACAGCATACACGGGACCAACCCGCAGTATCTCGTGGAGAAGATCATCCGGACGAGAATCTACGAGTCTAAATACTGGAAGGAGGAGTGCTTCGGTCTGACCGGTGAGTAGCACGGTAGCATAACGAGCTAACAGCGAGCTAACGGTAGCCTCCTGTCGGCTAACAACCATGGAGGGATGGATGTTTAGATTATAGTAAGAACAGGCAACCCGGCGGATTTCACCCCTCTCTAGTTACAGTAGTTAACTATATTAGAAATGCCTAGCAGATTTCCACCCTTTAGGAACCAGCTACAGGGATGTCCTACCACATCTGGCTGTGTTTTGCTGTATACATACATACATATATATATATTTTGTGCCTTCAGAAAGTATTCAGACCCCTTCACCTTTTTCACATTTTGTTATGTTGCAGCCTTATGATAAAATCGTTTAAATTACTTTTTTTCCCCTCATCAATCTACACTCAATACACCATAATGACAAAGTGGAAACAGAATTTTAGAATTTTTTGCAAATGCATTAAAAAGGAAAAACTGAAATATCACATTGACTTAAAGGGACTGTTTGTAACTTTCAGAAATGCTTGTTAACAGCGACACCTGTGGCCGTTAAGTCAACGAAAGTCGGGCTCGGGCTTGTGCTCGCTCTAAATAGACCTGAATAAGCATCGATCAACACAGTGAGGTGACACACGTCAGCTAAAACCACAATATCACTCTATATTTCAGCTGCTTGGCAGTAATGTTAGCTGACCAGACGAAGGTCTCTCCATGAATCACTGCTGATCCTAGTGTTGGCTTTTCCTGCCTCAGCCTCTGGGGCTGAAGCAGGAAGAGAAACCTTATCATCTCCCGACTGCGCCCGCAGGAAGACACCGGCACCCGGTCAGAGACGGCAACGTTTCTCGCTGCGAAACCCCGTCACTTCACAAGACACGGGAAACCTCTGTTGGTCTGGAGGAGCTGCAGCATTTATTTCTGCACAAACGTCCACTGTACATTCACTAGATATTCTCAGAGCTAAACTAACTCTTCTGCAGTGTGGAGTGAGCGCGCGATCACGTCTAGTAGATGTGGAGCGAGACAACGAGAACACGCGCGGTGTGAGTGAAGGCAAGCAGGCAGCGGAGCAGTGACTCCGGCCACACGCTAGCACGCACACGTGTCCCGACCCGGTACATTTATACGTTTAAAAGGTTACAAACAGTCCCTTTAAGTATTCAGACCCTTTACTCAGTACTGAGTTGAAGCACCTTTGGCAGTGATTACAGCATCGAGTCTTCTTGGGTATGACGCGACAAGCTTTGCACACCTGGTATTGGGCAGGTGATGAGCGGTTCCTGGTTTCCTCCAGACATAACGCTTAGAATTGAGGCCAAACAATTCAATCTTGGTTTCATCAGACCAGAGAATCTTGTTTCTCACAGTCCAAGTGTCCTTTAGGTGCTTTTTTGCAAACTCCAAGCGGGCTTTCATGTGTCTTTCACTGAGGAGAGGCTTCCGTCTGGCCACTCTGCCATAAAGCCCAGATAGGTGGAGTGTTGCAGTGATGGTAGTCCTACTGGAAGTTTCTCCAATCTCCACACAGGATGTCTGGAGACCATTGGGTTCTTGGTCACCTCTCTTACCAAAGCCCTTCTCCCCTGATTGCTCAGTTTGGCCGGGCGGCCAGCTCTAGTGAGAGTCCTGGTTGTTCTAAACTTCTTCCATTTAAGGATTATGGAGGCCATTGTGCTCTTGGGGACCTTCAATGCAACAGAATTTTTTTGTAGCCTTCCCCAGATCTGTGCCTCGACACAATCCTGTCTCTGAGCTCTTCAGGCATTTCCTTCGACCTCATGGTTTGGTTTTTGCTCTGATATGCGTTGTCAACTGTGAGACCTTATATAAACAGGTGTGTGTCTTTCCAAATCATGTCCAATCAACTGAATTTACCACTGGTGGACTCCAGTCAAGGTGGAGAAACATCTCAAAGATGATCAAGGGAAATGGGAGGCATCTGAGCTAAATTTCAAGCGTCATAGCAAAGGGTCTGAATACTTAAAGGGACTATTTGTAACTTTTTAATCGTATAAATGTAGCGGGTCGCCACACATGCGCGCTCGCATATGCGCGTTCACTGTGGCCGCTGCCTCGTCTCGTCTGCCTGCCTGCCTTCACTCAGACAGTGCGCGTTCTCGCTCAGCTCGCTCCACCTCTAGACGTGAACGCGCGCTCACTCCACACTGCAGGAGAGTTAGTTTAGCTCTGAGAATATCTAGTGAATGTACAGTGGACGTTTGTGCAGAAATAAATGCTGCAGCTCCTCCAGACCAACAGAAGTTTCCCGTGTCTTGTGAAGTGACGCAGCTCCTCAACGAGTAACGTTATTGTCTCGTTACCGACCAGGTGCCGGTGTCTCCCTGCTCTCTCCGGCTGCAGGTGGAGAGAGCAGGGAGACTCGCTGCAGAGCTCCGCTGCATCAGCCTGCGCTGAAGCAGGAAAAGCGAACACTAAGAATCATGTTCATGGAGAGACCTTCGTCTGGTCAGCTAACATTACTGCCAAGCAGCTGAAATATAGAGTGATATTGTGGTTTTAGCTGACGTGTGTCGCCTCACTGTGTTGAGCGATGCTTGTTCAGGTATATTTAGAGCGAGCAAGCGCGAGCTCGACGCTGACTTTCGTTGATTTCACGGCCGCAGGTGTCGCTGTTAAGAAGCATTTCTGAAAGTTACAAACAGTCCCTTTAAGTAAATGTGATATTTCAGTTTTTCCTTTTTAATAAATTTGTAAAAAATTTCTAAAATTCTGTTTCCATTTTGTCATTATGGTGTATTGAGTGTAGATTGATGAGGGAAAAAAGTAATTTAACGATTTTATCATAAGGCTGCAACATAACAAAATGTGAAAAAAGTGAAGGGGTCTGAATACTTTCTGAAGGCACTGTATGTCACTTTAGTATAGTTTTGAGTTTTGTTTTACTCTCAATCTGTTAAAAAATAGCAAAAATGACTGGTATGCTAAAGCTAAGTAGGTTACCACAACCCAAAGTTGGCTCTGTTTATTTTGTCTGACCAAAAGCAGAAAAAAACCCAAAGATAGTGTGAGACAAATTAGAGCTGTGACTATTATTTTCCTTATTGTTTAAGCTGCTGATTATTTACTAATCATATAAAAGAAAATCATCCCATTCTAAAAGCTGTCACCAATATATCTTTGATAGTTTTACTCGATAGGAGACTCAAATGATGAAGTTGTATTTTAGTGAGCCTCCCTTTTTGTGTGTCAACAGTTTGTTTGTGGACCTTTTGTATTTCACATTGACTGGTAATGAAGTATGTGCATGTGTTATCTGATCCACAGCTGAGCTGGTTGTTGACAAAGCCATGGAGTTGAAGTTTGTCGGTGGAGTTTTTGGAGGAAACATCAAGCCCACTCCCTTCCTCTGCCTCACGCTGAAGATGCTGCAGATTCAACCTGAAAAAGACATCATCGTTGAGTTCATAAAAAACGAGGATTTCAAGTGAGTTTCAATCTATTGGGAGAATAAAGTGAACATTGGTGCTGTATCGTCAAGCAAACCCCGAAAAGCTCCTGCACACTGACGGGCCTTTCAGAATAACAAAAGATGAATTTCTTACAAATCTAAAAGGTGATAAATTGGGAAAAATACGTAAGATGGGTAACCCCTTTGTGTTATTCTAAAGACTATTTTTTTCTGCTTACTCATACTTGCCTTGTAGTGGATCTTTTACAACCATCTTACTATGCTCTCTCTTTGTTTTTTTATATTTAGATATGTTCGTTTACTCGGAGCGATGTACATGAGGTTAACTGGCACTGCAGTGGATTGCTACAAATACTTGGAGCCGCTGTACAACGATTACAGAAAAGTCAAGAGTCAGAACAGAAACGGAGGTGAGTTTTTGATTAATAAACTCTCAGTAGGCGTATTTTGGACTGTGCCGCGATGCACATCCTGGAATCAAAACGGTGGTTTCCTGTGTCTGAGAGTCCAATGAGAAGAGGAGGAAATATCCACTTCCCGACAACTCCAAAGTTTTCTGATCTACATGTGTATATCTTATTTATTTGCACATGCATATCTAGAAAGCAGCGTGA
The DNA here is from genome assembly GCA_916701655.1 of Sebastiscus albofasciatus. Lineage (NCBI taxonomy): Eukaryota > Metazoa > Chordata > Actinopteri > Perciformes > Sebastidae > Sebastiscus > Sebastiscus albofasciatus. The sequence goes on from CAKAOI010049907.1 coordinate 9,304, forward strand.
AAGGTGCATGCCACCACCTACTGTGCTGGAAGTATAACATCAAGCCTTTAAATTCTGGATATTAAGATAAGATGAGCCTTTAATGATCCCCCCCCATGTGTTTATGAAGCCTTTCTATTATGGATCTTAAGCCTGTTTCTTGTAAATAGGTTGTATTCTGAGGACATAGACTGAACCGTGATTATGTCATGGGTGTATGATGAAATGTGTTTTACTTTAATTTTAGAGTTTGAGTTGATGCACGTGGATGAGTTCATCGACGAGCTTCTTCATGCAGAGAGGATGTGTGACATCATTCTGCCCCGGCTTCAGGTACGTTTACGCCGCGTCTCTTCACACACACGGCTCGATTCAAGTGCTTACACCGCTGGTGTGTGTGTGTGTGTGTGTGTGTGTGTGTGTGTGTGTGTGTGTGTGTGTGTGTGTGTGTGTGTGTGTGTGTGTGTGTGTGTGTGTGTGTGTGTGTGTGTGTGTGTGTGTGTGTGTGTGTGTGTGTGTCTTACAGAAGAGACACGTCCTCGAGGAGGCTGAGATGTTAGACCCACGTATCAGCGCTCTGGAGGAAGATCTGGATGAGGTGGAGAGCAGTGAAGAAGAAGATGAGGAAGAAGAGAAGGTACTAACGTTTAATTAACCTCGCGGAACAACATGTGGAAACTGGTTTGCCGTGAAGTGAATGATAATGATTAGTAAGATATGGTCATACATAAGTGTACTGGTGTCCTCTTATTCCGTTTAAGTTGGTTCATTATATAATACATCATATTGAACAATTAACGACCTGCTCAAGTGAACTGGATCATATAGAGAAACTGTACGTGGCTGTAAATTCAGTTCAAATTTGCGCTACATTTAAAAGGAAACCTATTTTCATTTCTGTAATTTTTCATGTGAACAACTCCCGGAGAGACTGTCTGATAACGTCTGCTGTTATCTCTAGAAGTAAACAAATAGTGCAGTGCCCGTTCGCAGATTGCTTGGCACCCAGTCGTGCTGCTTGCAGCGTTGTCGAGAACGGCGGTGCGGATCTTGCACCCGCCAAGTATGAAGTTAACGGTTGTTGAGATGTGCGAAGGACAGTCAAACAGACATACACAGACAGACCGGGATTCCTTCATTTATAATTACATGATGCTGCTACTGCGCCCCCTATTGGTCAGATGGCACCAAATTTGCCATGGTCGCTCGGACATCATATCTACACATGTCCACCAAATGTGGTCGCAATAGCACAAAGCAATCAGGAGATATGACATTTTTTTGGTAATATAAGCCCTGCCCACTACATTCGAGCTAACTTTGAGGGCCAGCTGTAGCAAAACTGAACGGAACATCAGCAATCCAAAAAAAAGTAACTTTTTCTGGGTTGGTCCAGAGATGTTCTGTACCAAATTTGGTGACGATCGCTTAAAATTTGTAGGAGGGGTGTCGAACAAAGAGATTTGGACACAATTCATGGCGGAAAAGATGAAAATGGGAGTGGCTTTTTATGGACCAATTTGTCTGGACCCGTAAAATCCAGGAAAAAAAATAATTCAGTTTCGAGACTTAATGGTATAAAAGCTACAGGCCACAACGTGAAGTCAACCATCTTGGCAAATTGCACCACATTTGACACTGCACTCCCTTGGGTCCCCAGTGATACACCCTCCAAATGTGAGGTAGATCGGATGAACAGTTCTTGAGATATGCGCAGGACATACCCACATACAGAGATTCCTCGCTTTATAGTTGGCTATCTCATCTCCCCCCCGCCCTCTCTATGACGACCGACTTTTCTCTCCACCTTCCAGTGTTGCCGCTCAGAACACTTTTTTATTCCCGATGTGGTTGGACAACACGTTTACAAGTTCTAGTAGGACTAATTCTGATCACGCGTTGCCTGACCCTTAAACTCAGTGAAATTTGAAAGAGCCAGAAAGTTCCGGACACTGTCGATCACTTGTACTTACTTTATTAACAAAGTTTCAGACTCTCATCAGGTAAAAAATGAGTCAGTCCATAAGACTTTCTGGAGTGCAAGAACTTTGTAGTGATTGTTACACTGTGAGCTTTAACTTATATTGTTTGTGTTTCTCCACCTGCAGCCGGAGAGACTCCAGACCCCCGAGCCCCACAGACGCCGCGACGGTTACCGTGACAACGACAGACCTCGTCGCTCTCCATCACCTCGTTACAGACGCAGTCGCTCACCCAGACGGTTTGTGTTTTTTTAATTATCCAAAGTAGGACGTTTCCACAGCTACATGTATACTTTTTGTAAAGTGAGTATGAATTGTGAGTTCAGATCTAAATCAGATCCTTTGTGGGTTGTTTTTTTTGTTTTTTTCCAGGAGGAGCAGATCTCCAAAAAGGCGAAGGTATGTTTTCATTTACCCAAAATCCTTTGTCACTTTTTAAATATAATACTTGTAGCTCACGCTCATTGATGTCTTTTGTTGTTTGTACTCACGTTAGCCCGTCCCCCCGGAGAGACCGCCATCGTAGCAAGAGCCCCCGCCGCCACCGCAGCCGGTCCAGAGACAGGCGCCACCGCTCCAAATCTCCAGGTAACAAACAGGCCTCTCAGTCACTCAGATTAAGGCTGTACTACAGGCCTCTAGAGGCTGTAAAATAACAGATGGGATGGATGTTAGCGTGTGTGCGTGCTGGGTCCGAGTGTATACGGGGGAGTTCATTTAGATACAACCCTAAGAAACTTATTTTTCCTCCCCTTGGTCACATAATAAGTAGAAGTGATATATCTTTAAATTTCTATGCAGACGATGTGCAACTACTGTATATCTTCCTGTCAACCCTAGTGATGCTAGTAGTCTGACTGCCCTAAAGATGGATATTTTTCCAATATTGACATGCATCTCCGTGCAAAATCACATATGAAATTATCAAAATTTATTACACGACTTTGTTGAATACTCAATTCTGATTGGTCAGTCACGGCTATGTATAACAGACCATTGCTATGGATGGACGCAGTTCTGAACTCTGAAACTGGTGGACCATTGATTTCTGCAGTAAGTAGCCGTGTAAGAAGCGGGATAATGCACAGCTAGCGGGTCATTGTTGTGAAATAAACCCCTTCAGGATAATTACATGACATTACATGACACAGATATAAAAAAAATCTAGCAGGTCTGCCTGCCTTTGGTTTAAAATGATGTGATTTTATAGTTGCCAGTTTTTACATAAATTCTTTAATTGTATTTGCACTAAACTTTATCCTTCTGTGAACACCACAGTGAATAAAAATATTCATCTGAGGAAGTTATTGTTTCGCTCTACCTCATCTTATCGAAATACGACTTTTAATAGGTGTCACAAACACAACCAGACAGATTCCTTCAATTTTGGTTTTCTTTTTATTTGAATTCAACATTTACACAGATGTTCATGGTCTGATCAAGTCTGAAAAAAGTTTTTTTTAATGATAACGTAGAAGAGAAAACAACTGTATTTGATGATTTGATGATGATTGTTTGGTGTCATTATTTCCAACCAGGTCACCACAGAAGCCACAGACATCGCAGCCACTCAAAGTCCCCAGAGAGGTGAGTGATCCTACTCTTATTGTTACCCAAACATGCAAACATTTTGAATTTACTCCGTTATAACCATTTCCCATTTGCATATGTGGGTCTGGGTATCGTTTGTTTTTCAATAATAGCGCAGATACAAGACCTGAGTTTCAGTACCAATACTGTCCTTTTTTTTTTCTTTCAATACCATGTAATAAATATGTTTTTCTGCAAAATCCTTATTTTCATTTAACAAAAAAAAGCCAAAGTAACTGAATGCTGTCTAAACACAAGCAGCTGAACAATACCTTTACCTAAAAAAAATACAGTTTTTAACTCATTTAAATCATTAACTGTATGCTAAGAGAAGAATCTGACCAGACATTTAATGACAAATTTCAGTACTTGGTGGTTCTTGATATATGGTGCCACGGATACATTTTAGTCTGAACCAAAACAATCTCACCACAAAGTCTGTGCCATAGTTTTCTAGAGCTTTTTATTGTATCTTCATCAGCTGATGGAGTTTGCCCACTTTTCATAGAATTTTACATTTAATTTTTTTTTTGCTCAGCACTTTTAAAGACATCTCATCCACCTTGATTTTAAACATTGAAAGTAAAAAAAAATAAACAAATTCTTCACCTTGGAAAACAGTAGTTGACGAAACAATCTGTTCAAGTAGCTGTTCTGGAGCTTTCGATCGCATCACACAATCTTCTTCAGCAGATGAATAAAAGAGTTTTGAGGTTGGAGATGCCCAGCACTATTTATGTGTTGTCACTACATGGTCTTTTATGTACCTGTATATTTCTATTCTGATTTATTATTAGTGATGAGATGTGAACCATTTGTTTAATTATTTCCCATTCAGCATCATTTTGTTTTCTTTCACATCACAGGAGTTCAAAAAAGAGTCACAAGAAGAGTCGACGAGGAAACGAGTGATCTCCCTTTCACTTTTATATCTTTACCCCCCCCCCTTTTTTTATTTTACCTCCAGACTGTCAGAGAACTTGCCGCTGAATCTTGTATCAAATTTGAGTTTTTTTTTTATTTTTAATTTACAAGTAATCTCAATTTTAGATGTTGGACCACTGACCTGTCTGTAAGATATTACAATGTAAAGCCCTCAGGTTTCAGCAGTGTGTATGTACAGTATCTAATCACTCTGCAACCTTTCAGCCTCATTCTGTGGTTCGAACCCTCTGAGAGAAAAACATCTAATAGTACTCCCCGTTTTCAGATATTTCTGGCTATTATTGATAACTTTTGAATCTGTTTAAATGTAGAAGATGTGTTTTATGTATGTCAAGAATGAGTTTCACAACTTACATTTGTCAGAAATAAAGACCCTGATTCATTAGTCGTGTGTTTCTGGATGTTTGTTTGTTTCCTGAGGAAGACGAGGAACAACATGTTCATGATCGATGCCCCTGGGATTTTATTTACAAGGAACTTTGTCAGGTAAAATAACATGCTAAAATATTACAGCTGCGTTTTCATTTCTCATGCTATAATGTATGGCAAAAAATGCTAAATTTGCCTCGGGAAAATAGTATGATTGAACATATATGGCTCCAATAAGGTATTCAATAATATATATGTCTTCCATTAACTGTTCTACAGTGTAACAACCTGCAGAAACCTGCCTTAAAATGATACTGCTCAAAATGTACTATATTTTTCTTTGTATCGGCCATGAAAAGACCAAAACTAACTAAATGATTGATGGTATATTACATGTTCTGAGTAGGGTGCTGCTGCCTTCTGGACCACCTGACCATAAAAAAAAAAAAAAAAGTTCTAGATTTAGAACCAATGCTGTTCACAACACTATGGCTCTTGCAGGTTTTCCAGAAACTCCTCTAATCTTCTTCTTCTCATTTGGTCCCTGCTGCTATCTTTAAACTTCCCCAGAACTCTAATGCTCTTCCTACGAAAGGCGGATTGATGCGGTATCGCTGCCGCCTTCATGTGATATTGTATTGCCCCTTTGCAATCCTGTCGATCGAAGTTTAAATATTTTGCGTAGGTGCAGTAAAGCACCTGCTTCTTTGCAGGTTCCAGATCCCTTTCTAGCAGTTCTTGGTATATCTGCTCAGCTTTAGCCTGGCCGTGATTGGACCTTGCGTATATATTTGCGAGGTCTATTTCCTTCATGAGTGAACAATGAGGGTAAAGCAAAATCACCTCCTCATGGAGAGTGATCGCTCTGTCTATCATGCTTTGCTTTGGGCGACTGTCACAGAAATAAATAAACCATTTGTAGTAGAGTGCAGCACATCTCTTCAGATAACGCTCATCTGGATGGTTTTCCAGAGCCTCCTCTGCCAAATCAATGGCTTCATCAATAGATACATAATTTCTGTACAGCCTTAGTAACCCTTTTATACCACTGTAGCTGCTGACGGGATTTCTCAAAACCTTTCTGGCTAACTCTCGTGCTTCATCTTCAATTCTCTCTCCTTTCTTACCACGTTGCTCAAGGTAGTAAACAGCGAGGTACAAGTTCTCTGGATCCTGTTCCTTCGCGATTCTCACTTTCTCCAAGTTGTCAGCCCCCAACTGTTTGTTGCTGTACATGACATGACTGGTGTTCCACTCCACCATGTCCGGCTGCATCCTGATGGCTCTCTGGAAGTAATCTGCAACCAGCTTTCTGTCTGTGTTGAACTTCATCAGGGTCCAGGCTTTTTCAGCGTAGATCTCTGGATGGAGCTCGTCCTGGGATGGAGATGGGTATTTATTCATCAGGGCGTCGATCTTTGTCAGGTAAGCCTGACTCTCTGCTTGGTCTCCCAGGTGGTGGTTCAGCCAAGCCAGGTTCCCGTAGTTCACCACTAACCAGGGACCCTCATCTGCACTTCTCATCTGGCGGAAGGCCTCTGCAGCCTTGTTGAACAAACTCTGGGCGTCT
>CAKAOI010049909.1:0-20995 GCA_916701655.1 Sebastiscus albofasciatus
TGTGTAACAGCGTTTCCCCGCCGTCTGCTGCTGCAGGTCCAGCCGGTCTCTCGCAGGAAGCTGCAGCTGGTCGGTGTGACGGCCATGCTGGTGGCCTGCAAATACGAGGAGATGTACGCTCCAGAGGTCGGAGACTTCGCCTACATCACAGACGACGCCTTCACAAAGGCTCAGATTCTGGAGATGGAGCAGCTGGTTCTGAGGACACTCAACTTCCAGCTGGGACGTCCTCTTCCGTTACACTTCCTCAGACGGGCCTCCAAGGTGGCCGGTGTGAGTTCACGGTTTTCAGTTTGACCTGGTTAAGATCAGATATTCCTTTATTAGTCCCTCAGTGGGGAGATGTGCAGTGTACAGCAGCAAAGGGGATAGTGCAAAAAAACAAGATGCATCAGCTAACACAGTTTAAAGAAAAAAGAGCTAAGCAAAATGAACCATTTAAATAGAAGGAAGTATAAAAACAGGAGCAGTATATACAGTATTGACAATAAACAGACTATTAACAAAATGCACAAGTGGAAAACTTGTATTGCACAGTGAGAATGAAATTAAATTCCACCTAAAAATATTGCACAGTATGAATTACATCTGAGCATTAATGACATTGCGCAGTCAGTACACAGTATAGTGCAGTTATTGTCAGTTTTTGTTGTGCGAGTGGTCTACTGGGAGCAGTGCTGGGTGTGGAGTCTGACAGCTGCAGGAAGGAAGGACCTGTATAGAAAGGAAGGACATAAACGGCTGCAGGTTTTCTTTTCTTGCAATATTTAAAACGGATCAGCCAACTGTTCCATACATCACATTTCCATATGTAGACTTCTGCTGCCGTGAACAGACTGTGAGTTCCTCTGCACTATTTGGCTGTCTGTTGAATACCAATGGAGCAAGAGCAGCAAGGTTTGAGTGGCAGAATTTGTTTTTATGACCAAAATCATTATTTCATTAATTAAGTGAAGAAAATGTCATCCTTATTTGCCAGGTCTGGACAGATTGTAAACAAATTAGTGATGTCAAACGATTGAAATATGTAATCGCATGATTGTCCACAGTTAATCACACATTTTTATCTGTACAAATTGTACCTTAAAGGGAGCTTTGTCAAGTATTTTGCTTTATGCAAATATATGTATAAAGCATTGGAAATTTAACACAAAACAATGACAGATATTGTCCAGAAACCCTCACAGGTACTGCATTTAGCATAAAACAACATGCTCCAATCAGAACAGGTCAAACTGCAGCCCAACAGGCAACAACAGCTGTCAGGGTGTCAGTGTGCTGACTTGACTATGACTTGCCCCAAACTGCATGTGATGATCATAAAGTGGGCATGTCTGTAAAGGGGAGACTCGTGGGTACCCAGAGAACCCATTTACATTCACACATCTGGAGGTCAGAGGTCAAGGGACCCCTTTGAAGATGGACATGACAGTTTTTCCTCGCTAAAATTTAGTGCAAGTTTTGAGCGTCATTTAACCTCCTTCATGAGCTACTATGACATGGTTGGTACAAAAGTATAATAGATGGGTTTGAATGCCGTGCTTTGACAGAAAAAGGGCTTCAAGTGTCCGTCAGCGTTCTCAGTGGGCTGGATGTTGTTTGTGTCTCAGTCTGATGTAGAGCGACACACGCTGGCCAAGTACCTGATGGAGTTGACCCTCCTGGACTACGACATGGTGCACTACCGGCCCTCTGAGATCGCTGCTGCGTCGCTGTGTCTCTCCCAGCTGCTGCTGGACGAGCTGCCGTGGGTGAGTTTTTAATGGAATCAGCTAAAGAAACATCTGGTTCAATGAGTCCTTCTCCTCTTTGCTGCTCTTTAACCGGTCCGTCTGGTCCCAGTCTCCCACACAGCAGCACTACTCCACTTACGACGCGGCCCACCTGAAGCCGATCATGCAGCACGTCGCCAAAAACGTTGTGATGGTGAACGACGGGAAGACAAAGTTCCAGGTGAGTTGAAGGACAGAAAGCACGATAACTTCTGATTTAAATGAAACTTAATGATGTTGTTCCTCTGCAGGCCGTCAGGAACAAGTACTCGAGCAGCAAGCTGATGAAGATCAGCCTCCTTCCTCAGCTGAAGTCGTCCACCATCAAGACCATGGCGGCTGCTCTGCTCAGCCATCCCTGAGGAGAACTTTACATTTTATCAGTGGACATTTCACCTGCACTTTATTTCAGATTGATCTCAACCCGTGGAGAACTTCTAGTTTTTTAATAAAATGTTTTTATAATTTTACGTACATGTTCAGAGATTTGGGCCGCTGATTTCTTTTTAATCATGTCAGATCTTTTTGTGGTACGTCAGCTTTGACTTCAGCGCACCTTGGATGTTTTCAACTGAACTTTCTGAACACTAAACTTTTTCCCCTTTGGGAGTGAACACTTGATTTTATTTAATGTGGACTGTTGTACTGGGACGCACCGATCTGACTGTTCTACAGAAAGCTGGGTTTTGGGGCATCGGCCGGTACCGATCCGATACTGGTGTTTAATTTATAATCTGTGTGGAAGTAACTGGAATCATTCTGTCGTGGGTTAGGCAACATCAGGCTTCACCTGAACATTGCTTTCATAACTTTGTAAATCAAAATGTAACAAATAAATGCATATAGATATACATTTACTGAATCGTTTAAAATACTTGTGCAACAGGAATTTAAATTTACCCCCTTTTGAGACCTGCAATCCCGACTAACTTTATGGTCTTTCAGAGGCTCTAGCAGTTTCAGGGTTGTAGTGAAGTTTTGGAGAGGAAAAACTGTCAGCCATTTTCAAGGGTTTGTTTCTGCATCCTGGGGTCCCTAAACAGTCTTTGAATTACATAAATTGGGTATCGCAGTAAAGCTGAGACTCTTGTGGATCCAATGAGCCCAACTGGATTCATGTGTGACGATGTTAGTCCCCATAGGAGACATTTCATTGTAGTGATAGACCATGAAGCCAGCGTCGTGAAACTTTACAGCCACAAACTAGCAATTCTTGGGTTGATAACATTTGGTGCTAAAATGTACCATTTCTTTTCCCTCTCAAATTGATAGAAATTATCACTAATCCCTCCAAAATACCACATTAAGACACCAAGACCTTGAGGAACACCATAGAAAAAGACATGCTGTGATTTGGGATCCAAAACTTTTGACATTTCTGCAAGAGTTGCGTTTTTCTGCGATTGGATGGCGAACACTTGTGTTGTGTAAACTGCTCAGAAACCCCCTTATTGTCAATCTAGCTAGGAAAGCCATCCATCCTCTGAATGCTCTAGGTCTCTAGTCTGATCCATCCATCCTCTGAATGCTCAAGGTCTCTAGTTTGACCCATCCATCCTCTGAATGCTCTAGGTCTCTAGTCTGATCCATCCGTCCTCTGAATGCTCTAGGTCTCTAGTTTGATCCATCCATCCTCTGAACGCTCCAGGTCTCTAGTCTGATCCATCCATCCTCTGGATGCTCCAGGTCTCTAGTCTGATCCATCCATCCTCTGAATGCTCTAGGTCTCTAGTCTGATCCATCCATCCTCTGAATGCTCTAGGTCTCTAGTTTGTGGCTGTAAAGTGATTATCCTAGAGGTCACCACAGGTCATTTTATACAGTCAGGTCAATGAAATGTCTCCTATGGGGACTAACTTCATCACACATGAATCCAGTTGGGCTCATTGGATCCACCAGAGTCTCAGCTTTACAGTGAGACCCAATAAAGTCATGAGGTTTTCTAGTTTCATATGTCGGTAGCTTCACTTTAGAAGCCTTTAAACTGAGCCTGAACTGAGGATCTGAGTACTTCTGTCAGTCGAGTCCCTCTTTAATAAGTACAGCTGAAGGATGTGAGTACTTGACCGTGACATGTGACGTCTGTTTCTGAGTCAGTAGAAGAAGAAATAAATGAGGTCAGTGTGAGAGGTCGTGACCCCGGTGAGAGAACGAGTCTGAGGTCACAGTGTCGTTAATCCACAAGCGTCACTCCTCCTCGTCTCTTATGAAACTATCTCAAGTCCAGAGAGAGAAACGGCCTCTTCTGTCCGTCTCTTTGTCTTCGTCTGCAGCAGCAGCAGCGTTACACACAGATCACACACACACTGACGGTCAGCTGTGTTCATGCAGAATAAAACCATTTATACCATCATGTTCCCTCACTGAGCTGGACCGACTGTATGTGCTGCTGCTGTGTGGAGGAGCATTGTACTCGTCAGACTGACCCTGACTTCACCACCACCCTCCTCCTCCTCCTCCTCCTCCTCCTCTTCCTCCTCCTCCTCTTCACACACTGAATAGTGAATATTTCCTCTATTTATATATATAAAAAAATCTTGTATTTCTTCTGCAAATAGGAAGGTTTTACTGTTAAAGACTTGGTGGATATTTAATTTAAGTTTTTTTTTAACTTAATATATTAAAATTGTAGACCAATAAATAAAATATTATTTCTTCCTGGCAGTGTGGAACTTGAAACATCATTTAAATGTCAGTAAATGTAAGTAATAAATGCAATTTGTGTGTGTGTGTGTGTGTTTTGGAATATATGTCAATAAAAAGGTTTATGTTTGTCAGTAAAAAGAAAAGGTTTATGAATAAATAATAGTAGGCTAATACATTTCAGTTAAGAGTTTATAATATAACAAACTACTATACTGTATATAATGAATACTGTATTCCTGTCATTAATGTATGATAAAAATGTAGGTCAGTTGATGCAATCATAATGATAATAGGCATAATAGTGATAACTATAATAATATTAATTGTATAATACTACTATAATATAATAATAAACATAACAATGATAATAATAATGATGATAATAATACTGGTACTACTACTAAAAATAATATCCTAAAAATAATAATGACAATTAATGCTGATACTACTACTGCTACCACTAAAAATAGTAAGTTTAATATTAAATAATATAATAAAAATAACAATAATAATAATAATAAGGCTGATACTACTACTAATAATAATAATAATAATGATAATACAAATAATAATGATGATAATAATAATAATGCCGATACTACTACTGCTACAACTAAAAATAATAATTTTAATATTTAAAAAATAATCAAATTGATAAATAATAATAATGAAATAAAATAATAATGATAATAATAATAATGCTGATACTACTACTGCTACCACTAGGAATAATAATTGTAATATTTAAAAAATAATGAAATTAAATAATGATAATACAATAAAAATAACAATAATAATGATAATGATAATAATATTATTAATGCTGATACTACTACCGTTAAAAATAGTAAATAAAAATATGTATTATTATTATTATTAATAATAATAATAATATCAATAAAAACAATAATAATAACAATAATAATAATAATAATAATCATTTTTGGTGGATTATCTCCTTTACATCTACTGTTATGTGGTCATTTGTCTACTTTAATAACCAGTTGTGTTGCAGCAGAAGGAGCAGGCTCTTATTTTAATCCTAATGTTGTTGATGCTCTGCAGGGATTTAGGAGTTAAAGGAGGAGCATTATTATTTCACTGGTTAGTTAGTTCTCATATCTGCCACATGGTGGAGAGACTCTGGAGGAGACACTCTGCTGCTGCTGCTGATCCAGACCTCCAGTCAGTCTGCAGACCTCAGACACCAGAGACACCAGAGACTACTGCTGCTGCTACTGCTGCTGCTGCTTTGTTGTGTCACTCAGTCACCCAGCACAGTGCACACAGGACCTCACCAGGACCAGGACCAACTCAGGACCAGGACCCTTACTGCTCTGCACTTCTCTCCACAGTTTAACAACAACAATGTGAGTAAAGTCTCTCTCTTGTTTCTGTGTCTCTGTGTCTCTGTGTCCGGAAGCTGCTTCACTTTAATGGTGTTTTAGTGTGAACACGAGGCGCGTGGAGCTGCTCGTGTGATCAGCTTCAGATCGATCACCAGCTTATCCATCGATCTGTAGCTTGAAGGAAATCGGCTCCAGTTTGAGTCAGTTTTATGAGTCTAAAAGAGGAGAACAGAGCTGATGATGTGGCGCCTCTGAGGATGATTTATGTCTGTTTGACACAATGAAGAGCTCCACTATCAGACCACTTGTTACTCTGCGAGACGCTGAAATAACAAGTTTAAAGTTTAAAATGTAGGCTTTTAAAATACTCTGATAAGTTATTTTTAGTAGCCGAATTTCTCATGAATAACTTAATGTTTGTCTGAACTTGACTAACTTATTAAAAGCTCTGTTAGACAAACATTACTGGTGAGTTTTGCTTAAAACCGCTGTTTTTTGCATGTAGTTTGGTGCAAACAGAAACTGATCTTTAGGACTTTGACCCAAGCTGGATTTTGTACCTTCACACAGAGCTGTTTGACAGAATCAGCTAATACAAGCTGATTCAATCACTAATCCAATATTTAAAGGCATTATCTAATCATTTCATGCTCTAAAGTTTAAAGGATTGATCAGTTTTATGTGTTTTTTGTGGTGTAAAAGCATCTGAAACAGCATTTCCCAACCCCTTTTTTTTGGCTTGTGACCTCTTTAAACAATATTTTTATTGAATTTTACATATAAACATATATACATATATACACATACAGACAGACTAACAATATTAATAATTAAAATATACAATGAAATGTTTAGTCAGAATTTCAAAGAAAGAGAGACATGACATTTCATGTATTTCACATATCTAACAAAGAAAACAAATAAAATAAAAGATAAGACAAAATGAATAAATACCTCAAAGAAGAAGAACAAAGAAAAACCCAACAATTTCAACCTCTTAAAACCAACCCAGTATCTGCTTGTTCCTGGTTGCATGTGTCTCCTGGTTGCTACCAGCTCAACCACTGTATAATCTTTTTCTTTATTTTAATTTCAGAGGCCCCAAAGAGGTAAAATGATCCCATATTTAACTTGAGGGGGAGAAAAAAAGGCAAAGAGTATAAAAGGAAAAGTCTGAAAAACATAATTCTGTGTAGCAGAAATGTGGGAACCGCTGATTGAAACCATCAGACAAACTCTGTAAACTTTATTAAATAACTCTGGGATGCAGAAGTGGAATTAAAGAGCGAGAAACATGTTTAAACAATCAAATGAAAAACGGAAGAACGTGCAGAGAAAGTTAAAGTTGACTTCAGGACTTTCAGGCTGTTTTTGGGGGTTTTAACTGAAGTAAAACTCCAACTAACAATTATATTCTTTATTGTTATGGTTACATCTATAACGTCATAAAGGGACACATCTTCAAATGTCTTATTTAATTTCTTATTTTTTCCAAATCAACAGTCCAAAACCCAAAAACAACACGAGACCATGAAAAGCAGCAAATATTCCAACAAGTCCTCCAAATTAGACAACAAAATTTGTAATTTTGTCGGTTTTCATGTTCTGATGTGACGTCAGTAAGACGTCAAAAAAGTCGTATTATTATAAGAATAAAGTCATAATATTATAAAGTAGTAATTTTACGTGTTATTTTCTTTTTTTCTCATTTAGTTCTGACTTTATTCTTGTATTAGTACGCCTTTTTTCTCGTAAAGTTACGGCTTTTTTCTCGTAAAATTACAACTTTATTCTTGTAATATTACGACTTTATTCTCATAAAGTTATGACTTTATTCTCGTAATATTACGACTTTATTCTCGTTAAGTTATGACTTTATTCTCGTAATATTACGACTTTATTCTCGTTAAGTTATGACTTTATTCTCGTAATATTACGACTTTATTCTCGTTAAGTTATGACTTTATTCTCGTAATATTACGACTTTATTCTCGTTAAGTTATGACTTTATTCTTGTAATATTACGACTTTTTTTTCTTGTTGAGAGAGAAGAAAAAAAGAAAGAAAGGTACTTTATTGATCCCCGAGGGGAAATTCCATTTTTCCACTCTGTTATATTTACAGAGTACACACAGGCCTGAAATACACACACATGCACAAACAGGATCTATATACTGTACATGCATTAATGGAGAGATGGAGAGATGGAGCGATGGAGAGATGGAGAGACTGAGAGATGTCAGAGCGGAGAGATGTCAGAGTGAGGGGTCAACCCCTGACAGGCGCCCCGACCGGTTCGCATTCAGTACTTAGTGCATGCGGGGTCTTGAACCGGCAACACAATAAATCATAATATTGAATCGCAATACATATTGAATCGACACCCAAGTGTCGTGCAACAACCAGCTCTTCGTCTGCCGGGTTAAGGGACCGGTTCTGTGACACAGATGTGAATGTGGGTCAGTGTTGTGGATGGTGGCACGATCAGGTCAGTCAATACTTCAGACCCCCCTCTCGTCTGTCCGTCGGTGGGTCTGTTCCTCAACACGTGAGGCTGTAAATCAGTTGAGCTGCAGGTGGAGCTTCGCTGCAGCAGCGAGGCCTTAATTATCTTTCCATACATCAGGAACAGCAACGTGTGTCTTGTTGAAGGGATTCTGCTGCTGCAGTTTGGCAGCTGTTAGTCAGACAGGAATGTTTTCAGAGTCACCTTCAGGAACCAGTTCATCTGCATTCAGAGACCTCTAACGGCGTGACTTTAACCCGACACCACACGCCTGTCTTTAAAACGTAGGAGAACACGGTTCTGCATGTCGGAGGGTTCTGCTGCTGCTGCATGTCGGTCTGGAGTGTGTCCTCAGCAGAGAGAGAGAGAGAGACTCTCCCACAGAGACGGTCCATAACCTGTTTACCCTGTTTTTAGTGGAGTTACCCTGAAGGGTAATTACGGGTTTAATAAGGTTTGAGCCACTCGAGCTGCTCACATTCTCCTCCACTAAAACACAACATGGAGGAAGGTTGGTGCTGTCAGATGAGAAAGTGAAACAGATGAAGTTAACAAGTAGTTGGTGATATTATAAATTTTCCCAAACCAACAGTGAGTGTATCTACTAACCCAGGAGTCAGCAACCTTTACTATCTAAAGAGCCATTTTAGGCAAAAACAAAAAAACAAAAATCTGTCTGGAGCCGCAAAACATGTGATCATTATGATGAAGGTAACAGTTTATAGTCTAAGTATATAGTATATCAGTCTAATGCAGTGAGGGCCAAAGAGACAATGTACTACGGAGTATCAGGGCCACATTGAGGGAAAAAACATCTGAGATTTACAGAATAAAGTCACAATATTACTAGAAAAAAAGTCGTAATATTACGAGAATAAAGTCAAAACATATCAAGAAAAAAAGTCGGAATATTACGAGAATAAAGTCATAACTTAATGACAAAAAAGAAAATAACACGTAAAGTTACTACTTTATAATATTACGACTTTTTTCTCGAACCCTCAGATTTATTTTTTTCCTCAATGTGGTCCTAATACTCCGTCGTACCGTCGTACCATAGACCTACAACAATGATAAATAAAAATGAAAATGTAAACACAGAACAGTTATTCATTTCCATTTTTATAAATCCACAGGGAGCTGGAGAGGAGCTAAAGAGACGCAGGTTGCTGACCCCTGCTCTAACCAGTATTGTGCGTTTATCACAGCCTGATATCTCTTCTTCCATTAAAACACATCACTGAGCCTCACTGTGTCACTGGGTGACATCTTCCTTCATCACCATGAACACACTGTAGTTTATTCTGACCGTCCTGCAGACACTCACACTCTCTATAGAGCACCACATGTGGATTAATACGCCGCTGAAAATAGTCCCCAACAGATGCACCATCTCCTCCTGTTGGTTTTATTAAAGCCTACAGTGAGCAGCTGTTTTAGGAAATCACTGAGACTATTTTAAAAATGAAACTGCATATTTGTGTTTTTGTGAAGATTTACATCTTCAGTAGGAGCCAATGGGCTCGGAACTGAGAGCCACAGACAGGAAGTCAGACAGCATCGAGAGGCAGACTAGCACATTGATAGTTAGGGGTCGTATCTAGAAGGTAACCCACAGGATGCAAAACACTCTCACGTGATGGTTCAGGTCCGGCGTTGACTACAGCTCTCACGGCTGTGGTGACGATGATTGGCTCAACAGTGTGATATATATATCTAGTGTTATTGCAACTTTCGTTTTGCAAATTACTTTATTTATCCTTTAGTGCTGCATAAATAAGCGTTATTGTTAGGCTATTATTAGGTTTATTGTTGCTTTTTAAATGACAAAGATGACAGTTTTAAAACTTGTTTATTGTTAAAGGTCCCATATCGTGCTCATTTTCAGGTTCTTACTTGTATTTTGTGTTTCTACTAGAACATGTTTTCATGCTGTAATGTTCAAAAAACACTTTATGTTCCTCATACTGTCTGTCTGAATATACCTGTATTTCCCCTCCTGTCTGAAACACTTCCTGTCAGCTGATGTTATTTACATACACTGCAACAGGAAATAAACTGGGACACATTTAGAACGTTTACGTTTAAAACCGTGTAATGATCTAAATATTGTATATTTGTGACATCACAAATGGACAGAAATCCTAACGGCTTGTTTCAAAATGCACAATTTCTGCATACGGGCTGTGTGTGTTTCTCCGTATATTGAGCCTTTTTTTATAGTTTAACAGTATTTATAAAACACTTAAACCTGCTTTATAATATAAAATACATGAAAATCTCACTTTTTACAATATAGGACCTTTAAATGCAGAACACAAAAGTGCAAGAGGAAAAAGGAGACTCAGTGAGATGTTGTAGAAACAAAGCAGAGATCTCTGTTGACGTGTTTCAGGTTGTGGGAGTGAGTTTGACTCTAAACAAGCGTTTATAGAGATTTGAGCGACTCCCTTTTCCCACACACACCCCTCATCTCCCCCTGCTGCAGCGTCGTCATGGAAACCAGCCTGCTCCTTTCAGTTGACTGGGAATAGAGACGACGACTGGGACGCCCAAACTGGTTTCACCACCGAGACCGAGCGGTCAAACGTTGAGTTAATTATGGTGGTGAGTTTAACTCACTGACGAGTTCAGGCTCAACCTCACTTTGTTTTGGTGACGCCCCCCTTTTATTCTTACTGTGTACCCGACATCATCCCCACCCTTCATCATCCTCATCCTCTGTCATCCTCACCCTGCATCATTCTAATCTCGTCGGTGTCCCATGCTCGCTCGCGTGTGTCTACGCTGTTCAGACTCAGACTCCAACACAAACCAAAACCAAAACCAAAACACCAAAACCTCTTGGTTGTATCTAGTGAAGCCCGTCTGTTAAACAGTGTTGGCCGCGGTCGGAGGACGCGGGGGAGACCGTAGCTTTGGTCTCCAGGACCAGAGTCTCTGCTGTACTCTGCTCCTCTGCTCCTCTGCTCCTCTGCCTGCCTTCACTCACACACCGCGCTCCTTCTCGGTCTTTCGCTCCACCTCTCACGTGCATGCTGCTCACTCCACCCTGCAGAAGAGTTAGTTTAGCTCTGAGAATATCTAGTGAATGTTCAGTGGACGTTTGGTCAGAAATAACTGCTGCAGCTCCTCCAGACCAGCAGAGGTTCCCCGTGTCTTGTGAAGTGACGGGGCTCCGCAGAGAGAAACATTATCGTCTCCGACCAAAACTCCGGCGTCTCCCCTGTTCCCTCCGGCCGCGGTCGGGAGGCTGAGGCGGGAAAAGCCAACACTAGGATCAGCATTGATTCATGGAGAGACCTTGGTCTGGTCAGCTAACATTACTGCCAAGCAGCTGAAATATAGAGTGATATTGTGCTTTTAGCTGACGTGTGTCTCCTCACTGTTTTGAGCGATGCTCGTTCATGTCTATGGAGAGCGAGCGCCAGCAACAGGACGCTGACTTTCGTTGACTTAACGGACACAGGTGTCGCTTTTAACAAGACATTTCTGATTCTTACAAACAGTCCCTTTAAACATAGAGCTGCAACGATTTATCAACTATTTTGTTAATTGATTAAGTAATTTTTCATGCAAAAATGCTGTTTATATAGCCTCAATTATGGAGATTTCCTGTTTTATATCGTATTAAACTGAATATATTTGGGTTTTGGATAAAACAAGTCTTTTAAAGACGTCACTTTAGACTTTGAGAAACTGGGACGTACATTTATCACTATTTTCTGATGTTTTATAAAGCGATCGTAAACTGAATACTTTTGAGTTTTGGACTGTTGATCAGGAAAAACAAGCAATTTAAAAACGTGTACTGGGAAATTGTGATGTGCATCTTCCAATATTTTTGGACGTTTTTACAGATCAAATGATCAATCAAGAAAATAGCTGATAAATGAATCAATAATGTTAATATCTCTCATCTATTTGAAGCCAAATATGAGCAGATTAAGCTTCAAATTGAGCATTTTTTGTCATTTAAAGTTAAATTTATGGATATATATGGATATGTATTTATGTATTTATTTTATGGCGCATAATATACTCACACGTTTTATCAGTTTGAGTTACGCTCGACGAGGCGTATCGTCTTTACATCGTCTAACAGTCGTCTCCGGTGTCTCTGAAAACAGTCTAAAGTGTCACGGTGAGAAAAAGGGCGTCTGCTGTTTTTATTGTGGCGAGGAAACGTAAAGCCGGAGCGGCTTCACCGTGTGTCGAGTTTCTCCTTTTGTTACCGGAGAGAAAATTGTGTCTGAAAGCCGCCATTGTTTCGGAGTCCGGTCAGAGAGAGAGGCTGTGAGGAGAGTTTTATTAGTGACAGAGAGTTTTAGTGGAGTTGAGAGGAAGAGGAGGAGGCTTTAGACATTTAGAACATTTCCTGTGAACAACGATTAGATAACTGATCATCATTAATCATTATTAATCATCATTTTAGTCATTTTCTAAGGAAGAAATCCAAACATTCACTTCTCAGATGTGATTATTTCTCTTTTTCTTTGTCGTATCTGATTGTAAACTGAATATGTTTGGATGTATTTTTGTGACCAACAGTCCAGACATCACTATTTTTTCTGCAGATTCTTTACTTGATTAATCAATTCATCGTTTGGTTTATAAAATATCAGAAAACAGCAAAAAAGGATTCTCAAAGCCCAACATTATCTATTTAAACTGCTTGTTTTGTCCTCTGGCGTTGGGACATTATAGCCGGCACCTTTTACATTTTATAGAGAAATCAATTAATCAGAAAAATAAGATTAATTGATTATTAAAATAATCTGAGAACAAGTTTAACAGTATAAAGCAGCTACTCTATTAAGACACAGCATGTAAACACACTTCAAAGACGCTCTAATTTATATTTTATAGGAACAATTTATTAAATTATTATTATAATTATTATTATTAAATTACTTTAAGCTAATTTTTGGGGTTTTCTGGCAACTTTAATTTAATAACGCAAAATTTGTTTTAACGCCACTAATTTCTTTAACGCATTAATGCAACTTGTGATTTTTAGGTTGTAGCGGGCTCGCTTTTAAAGCTACAGTGAAGATACTGGTATCATATGAAACTACAAAACCTGATAATCCATCGGTACCAACCATGTCAGACTATCTCGTCATGAAGGAGGTTAAATAACGCTGCAAACTTGCACTACATTTTGGCGAGGAAAATCTGTCATGGTCATCTTCAAAGGGGTCCCTTGACCTCTGACCTCCAGATGTGTGAATGTAAATGGGTTCTCTGGGTACCCACGAGTCTCCCCTTTACAGACATGCCCACTTTATGATCATCACATGCAGTTTGGGGCAAGTCATAGTCCAGTCAGCACGCTGACACACTGACAGCTGTTGTTGCCTGTTGGGCTGCAGTTTGCCATGTTATGATTGGAGCATATTGTTTTATGCTAAATGCAGTACCTGTGAGGGTTTCTGGACAATATCTGTCATTGATTTGTGTTGCTAATTGATTTACAATAATAAATATATACATACATTTGCATAAAGCAGCATATTTGTCCACTCCCATGTTGATAAGAGGATTAAATACTTGACTAATCTCCTTTAAGGTTCATTTTGAACAGATAAAAATGTGCGATTAATCACGATTAACTATTTGAATCGATTGACAACCCTAGTTCAAAGATTAAACCAACAACATACAACATGATAATCAGCTAGCTTTAGAGATTGATGTATTTTTGATCTTTGGGCGGAGTAAGGCTAGCAGTTCCCCTCCGCTTCCAGTCATTATGCTAAGCTAAGCTAATTGCCTCCCGGCTCTATAGCTCTATACTTAACGCACCGACATGAGAGTGACATCGATCTGCTCATCTAACGCTCAGCAACAAAGCAAAATAAACACATTTCCCAAAATGTGTGACTCGTCCTTTAACAGAGAAAAGACCAGCGTGACCAACGTTTGGCTTTAAACGATAAACACGAGTGTCAGATAATCGACTCCTTTGTTCGTCTCTGCTCTCCTAATATGAGATTTAAATTTCAGGCCACAAATAGATTCTGCTGAATAGAACAGCGAGGGAAGAGTGACAACAAAAGGGTTTATTGTTGTTGTGGTTGTTGTTGTTGTTGTGTGTAAGTGACGTGGACGAGATGTTTGACTGACGCCTTCAGTACCGTCTCTGTCAGAAGAGAAACGTGTCATTAATGAGGAGAAACGGCCTCGTTCTCAGTCCAAACTGTCAAATTAACATCAAAATGAGCTGAAAATGTTCTCACTATAACAACAATATGCAGAAGATCAGCCCCCTCACACATTCAGATGGGCTGAAACAAAAGATTGTTTTCATTATCCATTAATCTGGTAGTTATTTTCTCTGTTTAATTGATTTTTTCTGTCTTTTAAATGTGAAAAGTGCCAGTTTTAATTTCCCAAAGCCCAGCAGGATGTATTCAAACAGTCCAAACCCCAAAAAATATTCAGTTTACAGTCAGATACAACGAAGAAAAGCAGCAAATCATCACACTTGAGAAGCTTTACCCGGCAAATATGTGGAATTTGTTCTTGAAAAATGACCAAAATGTATTAATCATCCATAGTTTAGTCTATGAAATGCCAAAAAAGTAGTGAAACATGCTCATTGCAATTCCTCAGAACCAGAAGTGACAAATCAACATGCTTGTTTTATCTAAAACCAAAGATGGTTCATCTCAGCCTCACTGGTCTCACTCCCAGGGCGTCAAATACCGACGCTTGGTCAGTGACCCGCGGCGTCTTGATGCCGACGCACAGCGGCGCCTTTTAGAGTCTGTATGAGAAGCACGGAACCATGATTCAGGGGTTATGATTCAATATATTGCGTTAAATATTGAGTTCATCTTGACTATTAATTAAAAATCGATGCAGTGTTTTTGAGAATCGATATAGTATCACAAAACATAATATCGCGATATTCGATTTTTCCAATTTTTTATTACACCCCTAATTTTATATCCGTAGCTTAGATTACGTGATAAGCATACTTATTATAAGCCACACTATGATGTTTTTTCTAACCCTAACTAGGTAGTTTTGTTGCCTAAACCTAACCGCCACCGTTTCACAACATTAACCACGTGTTACATCGTTAACGACGCACAAACCTTCTGTGTCTACTACGCAAAAGGCTGCTCAAGAGGCAAAATATGACGAGTAGAGATGAGATCATGTTGTCATTTACTGTCATTTATTACACGGCTGTGTTGAATACTTGATTCTGATTGGTCAATCACGGCGTTCTGCGGTCTGTAATTTCTTTATAACAGACCGTTGCTATGTATAACAGACCGTTGCTATGCATAACAGACCGTTGCTATGTATAACAGATTGTTGCTATGCGTAACAGACCGTTGCTATGTATAACAGACCGTTGCTATGTATAACAGACCGTTGCTATGTATAACAGACCGTCGCTATGTATAACAGACCGTTGCTAAGTATAACAGACCGTTGCTATGTATAACAGACCGTTGCTACAGGCGCAGCTCTGATGTCGGACTCTCCCATGTTTTTGTGTCAAATTATTGATTTCTTCAGTAAGTAGCCGTGTAATAAGCGGGATAATGTCCAGCTAGCGGGTCACTGTTGTGAAATAAACCCCTTCAGGGCGATGAGAGGTCGTCGGGGATTCTTTCACAACAACGACCCGCTAGCTGTTCATTATCCCGTACATGTTACAAATAACAGCAGCAAACATTTGAGAAGCTGGAAACAGCACGTTTGGTATTTCTGCTTGAAAAATAAATGAATTGAATAATTGAATCGTTGCAGTTTTATATTTCAGGGTCATTTAGCTCTGACATTAACATCAGTCATCAATATGTAGAATTTATGATTATTTAACTTGCTGAAACAATTAACGAACAATCAAACAGAAAATGAATCCACAACCTTTTTTGATTATCAATTAATCATTTAAATCCCTTCTTTATTAAAGCAAAAATGCAGAAGATTCACCGTTTCCAGCTTCTCAGATGTGAATATTTGTCGGTTTTATTTGTCCGATATGACAGTACTTTTAGATTTTGGACTGAAAAAACAAGCAATTTAAATATGAAAATTTGGATTCTAAAAAAAATAATATTTATAATGAAAATAATCTGTTTAAATCTCTATTTTTCGAGGCAAACGTGTAGCAGATTAGTCTTTTAGTTGAGCATTTGTTGTCAGTAGTTTTCTTGTTTTTCTGCTGTGGATTATAAAGACGGCGTAAACAAGAAGATGTGAAGATGTTTGCCAGGAGGAGAGTTTAGGAGGGATTATCTCCGACACTATGGAAGCTGCAGAAGCATCAGAGCGTAACACCGAGCGGAAGCAGCTGATATGAAAACACAGAAGAACAAATGAAACAGAAAGTTGCTTCATGTTTACTTCTGACGGATTAAAACTCACAGCTTCACATCTGCAGCTCAAACAGAGAATCAAACAGGACGAGTTCAAAACAAACATATTTCAGACGCAACTCATCGGTTCAGACTCGACGGACGACTCACCGACAGAAACCTGCTGAGACTGATGACACATAATGAAACTCACTGTAACTAAACAGGCTGTCATACATGTTCTTAGTACACCTACCAGGGCTGTCAGTCAATTAAAGTACTTAATCACTATTAATAACATGATAGTTCATAATTGATAGCAATTAATCACATTTTTTGTCCATTCAAAATGTGTGAAGTAGTTGTACACTATTTAATCCTCTTATCAACATGGGAGTGGACAAATATGCTGCTTTATGTAAATGTATATATATAATTATTATTGTAAATCAGTTAACAACACAAATCAATGACAGATATTGTCCAGAAACCCTCACAGGTACTGCATTTGGCATAAAACAATATGCTCCAATCATAACATGGCAAACTGCAGCCCAACAGGCAACAACAGCTGTCAGTGTGTCAGTGTGCTGACTTGACTATGACTTGCCCCAAACTGCATGTGATTATCATAAAGTGGGCATGTCTGTAAAGGGGAGACTCGTGGGTACCCAGAGAACCCATTTACATTCACTGATCTGGAGGTCAGAGGTCAAGGGACCCCTTTGAAAATGGACATGACAGTTTTTCCTCGCCAACATTTAGTGCAAGTTTGGAGCGTTATTTAACCTCCTTCATGACAAGCTAGTCTGACCTGGTTGGTACCGATGGATTCATCAGGTTTTCTAGTTTCATATGATGCCAGTATCTTCACTCTAGCTTTAAAACTGAGCCCGCTACAACCTCCAGAATATTGATTGCATTAAAGAAATTAGCTGCGTTAAAATGAATTTGTGTTAACGTGTTATTATCTCGTTAACTTTGACAGCCTTAACTATAATATAATAAACATTATTCTGACATGGATAAACTGAAATGGAAAAGAAAAACTGCTTTTAAAATGAGATATTGTATTGAACAGAAAGAGAAACCTGCTCTTCTCTTCAGTTTTCTGTGTTGAGGCGTCGTTCAGAGCTGAGAGCTGAGAGTTGTTGTGCCTGGTACGACCAGAGGCTTCAGGAGGACGAACGTTAACATGAACAGACGGACGAGTGTTTGTTTGTTTATTACAACTCAGAATGAAACCAAAAGAGAAATGAAAAGGCAGCTGTGTGATTTGAAGGCTGTTTAGTCCCATTTAGAGTCAGACAGACCGTAGAGCAGGGGATGCTTTAGGGCGGGGCTACCTTGTGATTGACAGGTCGCTACCACAGAGTTGTCCGGTCTGGGAGTTGTCTGTGTTCTCATCTTACAACTTTAACCCTTTCACAGCGTGTTTTCACTTCATCAGAGTTGATTGTAACATTTTTGGTCGTCTAAAAACGTCTTATTCAGCGTTCGGTTGAAGTTAGCTCCACCCAGCGGCGCCGGAATGAGCTTTGAAGTGAGTAGTCTAGTGGTCTACGGTTGAAAAGCCCCTCAGTGTGACCGTCGTCTTTTAGCTTTGAGAGATTAGGATTCTGAAAGGAGAGAGACTCTCAGTGAAGAAGAGCTCAGTCTCTTGTGTTCAAGTATTTTCTGCTCATTGTGAGCCAACAGTGTGTCTGTGTGCGTGTGTGTCTGTGTGCGTGTGTGTGGGTGTGTGTTGGTGAGTTGTTGGCTGCATCAACACACCGAGTGGTCAATGGTGACCTCTGTGCTGTAACTGGGACTCATTCCCTCTCCGACCACTGGGACCGGTCAGACTGGACAGACAACCCCGTTTCAGCGTCTGTGTGAACTGGGTCAGAACTGGTGACGGCGCAGATCGAACCCGCGGCGCTTCTGTTTGATGCCAGAATAATTTTAATAACGTGTGTCTCGGTTCAGGACAGTCGCCGCCTTCATGACGTGCTGCAGACCGTGTTGAAAGATCTCTGCAGGGAATAATTAGGAAAGCATGATTTCATGATTTCTGTTTGACTTGTTGCACATTTTTTTGCAGAGTTGTGAGTGTGATGCTGTGAATGCTTTACCTCCCTATGGTTTTATTCAAAAGACATTTAAAAAACTTGCGTATTCAACAACTTTTGGGCCGATAGATTAATTGAAACATGGTGTGCATTCCTGAAGCAGACGATGTTTCTGTTCAAACAGCAGCTGCAGCACAAAGTGGCTCCGTGGCGTTTCTAAATTTAACAAAGTCTTTGGTTCAGGAACTTTTTTTTATTCCAACCAGAAGTGCTTAAATATGTCGTGTTCACAAGTCTTAAAGACCCAGTGAGTTAAAGTAGGTCTGATATGTTTTATTTCTCTCAGGCTACTGTCAATAAATCCAATAATAAGACCAAAACAACAATGACAATAGGCTAAACCAGGGCTCAGCAACCTTCACTATCAAAAACAAACATCTGTCTGGAGCCACAAAACATCTGAGCATTGTGATGAAGGTAACTCAGTTTATAGTCCAAGTATATAGTATATCAGTCTAATGCAGTGAGGGCCAAAGAGACAATGTACTACGGAGCATTAGGGCCACATTGAGGGAAAAAACATCTGAGATTTACAGAATAAAGTCAGAATATTATGTGAAAAAAAGTCGGAATATTACGAGACTAAAGTCATAACTTAACGAGAATAAAGTCGTAATATAACGAGTATAAAATCATAACTTTATGAGAAAAAAATTGTAATAATACAAGAATAGTTATAAGTTATAACTTTACGAGAAAAAAAGAAAATAACACGTAAAATTACTTCTTTATAATATTATGACTTTATTCTCTTAAACTTCTGTTTTTATTCTAGAAATCTCCGATTTATTGTGTTTTCCTCAACGTGGCCCTAAAACTCTCCTAATACTCTCCTAATACTCCGTCGTACCGTCGTACCATCGTACCGTAGGAGAATTGGCGCCAGCTACCGCTTCTCTCAATGAACCAACTCGTAACATTCACATAACGGTCGTGGACGGAAACGAGCTTTCATTTGCATCTTATTTGGTCGGTTTGCGATACATTTGGCTGTTGTTAGGTTTGTTTAGCTTTTCTATAGGATTTGTTGACAATAAGATAAATAGAATATTGCCGTCCTCATCCTCTACTTTTTCATTCATGCATCTTTTTTGTTTTAATGCTTTTTTCTGCAGTGAAATCTTAACCCATCATTTTCCCCCTCTTAGTTTGAGGTTTTAAAAACAGCCCTAGAAGTGTAATTCAGTGTAATTTGGGGTCTTCTAACGCAGCGTCTCTCCTTTCAGACTCTCACTGTGCATCGGGGCCGACCTGGTCTTTGTTAAAGCTTCAGCCTGCTCTGTTTAGAGTCTATAATACCTTCCATCTGGCTGCGCTGCGCCCGTTTGCCAAAATGTCTTTTTCCCATTGCATATTCTCTTCCCTCTGTCATCCCTGCAGGACCCCCCCCCACCACACACACACACACACACACACACACACACACACACACACACACACACACACACACACACACACACACACACACACACACTCTCTAAACTGGCACAGAGGCAGCCATGTAACAGTAACCCATTTACAGTGATGGGAATGTGGGTCGGATCCACGGGCACTGTGCTCACGCTACAGGGCTTCACTGCCAGGAGGAAACATCGAGTCAGGCCGACATATTTCACCCAGATTTCCATAGATTTATTGGACAGTAAGAGGCCATTACTGTACGGAGGGAGGGAGGAGAGGAGGAGGAGGAGAGGAGAGGAGGATACAGGGAGGTGAAGAGAAGGTGGAAAAACCACAGAGAGAGAGAGATGCTGCGTTCATGTCAGGCTGGATGTTCTGTAAATAAGAGCCACCACACTTGGCATTAAAAGACTATTTTTCTTAGTTTCTCATTATTATTTACGTTTTAATGCCACTAATTTCTTCGGTTTTAAAGCTAGAGTGAAGATACTTGCATCATATGAAACTAGACAACCTGATGAATCCATCGGTACCAACCATGTCGTACTAGCTGGTCATGAAGGAGGTTAAATAACGCTATATTTTGGTGAGGAAAAACTGTCATGTCCATTTTCAAAGGGGTCCCTTGACCTCTGACCTCCAGATCAGTGAATGTAAATGGGTTCTCTGGGTACCCACGAGTCTCCCCTTTACAGACATGCCCACTTTATGATCATCACATGCAGTTTGGGGCAAGTCATAGTCAAGTCAGCACACTGACACACTGACAGCTGTTGTTGCCTGTTGGGCTGCAGTTTGCCATGTTATGATTGGAGCATATTGTTTTATGCTAAATGCAGTACCTGTGAGGGTTTCTGGACAATATCTGTCATTGTTTTGTGTTGAT
>CAKAOI010049910.1:0-12014 GCA_916701655.1 Sebastiscus albofasciatus
TCTTTATAGAGAGGTGAAGTCCGCCCCCTTCCGGTGGACCACCATGGGACCTTATTTAGAAAAAGTATGTACAGTAGTCAACGGCGAGATATAAATATTGTTTTGATCCCGGTTGAATTGCGCCATGAATCACATATATGTCTGTCAATTTAAAACATAATTTTGCAAATCAAGAAGTTGCAGTTTGTTATAAAACTGTTGAAGTATTAGACTTTGAAAATATATTATTAGAAAGACTACACACCAAAAAGTCGCGTAAGTGACGCCTCTCTCACTGAAGCTATACGACGTCGGTGTGTTTCATACTGGGATGTAAAAAAAAGACCAGGAACCGCTGGATAAACCACATCAGGTAAGATAACATTTCATACTGTATGTGCATGGAACATAGCTAAGTTAGCTAGCTAGCTAGTGTTGGTGACGTATATTTTGCGAGACAAGAGTTCACTGGGAGGTTTCACACAAAACTAAATGATAAGATGACGAACTGAGACTTTCTTGACATCATATGTGTGTTTCATGGCACAATTGAAACGGGATAAAAAAAAATATTTGTCTCTCGCTGTTGACTACCGTTCATATTTTTTCCAAATTAAGGTCCAATGCTGGTCCACCAGAAGGGGCGGGACTTTGCCTCTCTATAGTGGACCACTGCTATGTGTAACAGACAGTTGCTATTTATAACAGACCGTTGCTATGGGCGCAGTCTGATGTTGTACTCTGAAGGACCATTTTTGTGTCAAATTATTGATTTCTTAAGTAAGTGGCCGTGTAATAAGCGGGATAATGTACAGCTAGCTGGTCATTGTTGTGAAATAAACCCTGACAGGGCGATGCGGCACCCCGACAGAGCATTATTATGTACATTATCCTTACGTATTACATGTGTTGTTACAATCGCCCCTGCATGTTGGGGCAGATGTATTATTTTACTTATTGTGTTTCAGGCAATATTGTGACTCTAACATAGCTTGTAAAAACTTTTGATGACTGTTAACAAGTAGAATACAAATACAAGTTACCTATAAAACATTTATCCAAATAGTTCCAGAGGTTTATGAGTAATGACATCAAAACCAAAAACTGTTACAGTTGCTCCCGATTTCCCCTCAGAATCCCCAAAGACCCCAAAGACTCAGCAAAATATAAATTGTGTAGATTGGCTCCAACCTGTTATCATCAGCTCATTGATACATTAAGCAGTAAGATCACTTTAATGGTGTAGTTGGACAAGGTGAAGCTAATTTCAACATTTATATACTGTTGAGTAGTTTAAACTGTATCAATGCATCATATTTTATAAACTGATCAAATGTTTTGTGCGTAAAATCGAAAAATACAGCTATTAAATATATGTTGTGGTGTAAAAAAAAAAAAAAAAAGTACAATATTTCTCTTGGAAATGAATTGGAGCAGAAGTATGAATAAATGAAAATATAAGTGAATGTAGGGTTAGTTACTTTTTGTTCAAATAATCAGCATAGACTTTTCCTTCCAAATATTATTATCATTTAGCACCATGGTGTTACATCATCTTGTCTCCATTAAAAGCAACAATTATTAACATGATATTATTTGGCCTATTGGAAAGGAGTAAAATGAGCTAGTTAACAGAGTCAGAAACGCTGCATTTTGGTTCCTCGTCCACTCCTTTAACTTCAAGCAGTTAACATAATTTCCATTGTGGCTTATCACCTTCCTCTGCTTCATTTGAATACAGTCCTCCAGGCTACATCTGAATGTAGAGAAGCTGGGCCTGGTTTCATTTAAACTTAGTCACATTGTTTACTTTTTACCAGACAAACTGAACTTTTTTTGCACTGCAACAGTTGTTTTCCCACAATCCAACTACTGCAAACTGAGCAAATATACCAAACAAACAAAGAAAGAACATTTTGTAACATCATAAACGTTTTTTGAGTAATCACCCACACACCCCTTACCCACTTACATATGTGTGATCTGAAGTTATTCCACCATGTCTGTTTGACCTAAGGGCCCAGACACAACTGTTGTCAGTTGGGATTATTTGACCTTTCCTGCTGTGATAGATAGTGGCGTAGAAACAAGGTGACGTCAATGCAGATATACTGACTGACCATTCAGTTAAATCATGCTTCACAGCATGTGGTAATAAGAAATACCCCACCAGTTTCTAAACTCTTTTCCAGATCAGTAGCCTATGTTTTCTATATCTTTATTCTTAAACTATCTACTGCTAACAAAAAAAACTGACAATAAACATTAAATTAGATGGGATTCTTAAAAGAAAACTTAAAGAATGGACACTTGTTTTGAAATTAAAGTAAAAGTAAGTGGTTTAAACACATTAGAAAAGGCTTATATTTCTGCTCTCTGTATCTACAATCATTTATCATAACAGTTCTTACATGTATCAGAAATGCATTTAAATATTCTAAACAGCAAAGGTTTTAATGCTAATGGTGCTAGTGCTAGTGTCCTTCCCTATGCGTGTTTACATCACCTTTATAATGATTTCTCAATTTGAGAAGATCATAACTAAACTAAAAAGATGTTTCTAAAATGTCTTCTTAAATGAATTCAGAACTTTTTCTTACCAAAATGAATTTGACATTAGGCATTAGAAGCCACAATGACAACACATTGACCACAATGATTATTCTTAAATCAAAATCTAAGAAAACCTGACCATTAACATTAGATGAAATGGGATTCTTGAAAGTAAAGTTCTCTAAACTCCTAACTTAAAGAATAGACACTTGTTTTGAAATCGAGGTAGGCCTACAAGTAACTGTTTAAACATTTTAGAAACATAGCTATCAGGCTTATAGTGCTCTCTGTATCTACCATTTCTCATTTTTGTTCTTTTAATAATCTGCTATCATAGATTAACTAACAGTTTATGTTTTCTTAAAAGTTTCAGAAATGCATGTAAATAGGCTATTCTAAACAACAAAGGGTTTAATGCTGATGCTAATACTGCTAGTGTTCTTCCTATATGCGTGTTTACATTACCATCATAATGATTTCTACATGTGAGAAGTTTGTAACTAAACTAAAAAAAAACAATCCTAAAATGTCCTCTTAAATCGATTCAGAACTATTTCATACCAAAGCCATGACGTTTAGGAGCCACAGTGACACATTGAGGAAAGGCCACGAGTAAGCTAGCAGCTAGCAAGCGCTGCTTAGCAACAGGCTACTTAATTAATTAATTAATTAGGGAAACATGTTAATGAATTCACATTTTTGTTCGTTCAGTTTATACCAAATTAGAGAGTAGCTTATTAGGCTACTAAATGATTCATATGCTTTACTTTTTAATGCTACAACATTAATTTAAAAGTAGCATGTTAGCTTTAAAGAAAACCTGTATTAGCAAATTGACCTTTTTCAAAACAAAAGGAAAATATGTAGATAATAATAAAAACAAACTTTATGGTAGCCTACAGTTAAAAATAGGACATTACCCAGGAGTATTTTAAGAATGACATAAAAAAAAAAACTATAATTCAGCTATTACCAACATGAACACTGATGTGAGATTATCACAAACATGCAACAACAACAATAGCCTACAGGTGTGACGCTCCCAGCCCTTAGAGCCAAACCCTTTTAGCTTTTGGTGTCCTTGAACAGCTTGTGTGTGTGTGTGTGTAAGACTGGTCCTGCCAGGTTCACAGTTTCCTCCACAGGTACACTGTATCTAATCAACCAAACCTCGCTGATGCTGGCTCTGTGGAAACATTATCTATTACTTTGAGTTTGTTCAGTTTCTGGTTCCACTGGCCCCTAAGGTTCACACTGTTTATTCAGTCACAGCCGCTGATAAATTCTGAGCTGAATACACTTCAGTAATGAGGCAAGCAAACAGGGCCTTCACAAGCATGCTCTGTTTGAGCAAAACAAACTGTCTAAACAACATATACTCCTTGTATTCAACCTGGAATTTGTTGAATGCAACAAATAAAAGATAAAAAATGGGATTTCAGACACAGATGACAATTTATTAAATTAAATTTATTGGAATTGACAATATTTATGTTTCTATTTTACAGCTTAGATCCGAGGACAAAATCATGAAAAGCAGCTTCCCAAAGAGGTTTGCGCAGCACTGTTTATGCAACACGCCATAACCAGTGCTCTTGTCATAACCAACAACTGTGAGAGCTGAATGCACTGTCACACAGTCCTGCGTGGCCGTGATGTCATGAACGGCAGGTGCTTTGAATCCATTTGGAGCAGAGAGAGAGAGAAAAAAAAGCCATTAAAATCCCTGACTCATCATAAAAGAGGAGGGAGGAGGTGGGGAGATGAGTTGGAGGTGAAGAGGACGAGAGCTGGACGATTAGTACGTTTTTCCATTAGGCCAAGGCTGGCTGCTTGAAAGAAAAACAAGTGTGGATGTCACATTAGGCCATGGTGACAGCGAGGTGGCCTTTGGCTGACGGCAGACGATGTCATAGAAAAGGCTGCGTTTGACCATAAAAATGAGCACCTACAACTCAATATGTGTGTTTAAATAACCCTTTTATCTCACAGCTCAAGGTCTGACTCAGTGATATGGGTGAGGAACAGGCAGGTTTGGGACAGAAAGAAGCGCCGGGACAGAGCAGTGCTGCTCTGTGTCGGCAGAGACGGTGCGTGTTGCTGAAAATGGCAGGTCTTCTCCAAAGCTGTGAAGTCGTCTTCCCACTCCAAGCCTGCAGGCAACAACACACAGTTAGTGACAGCGAAGTGACAACAGCCTGCAGCATCTGGGATTAGTAGGATTTACAACATTTGTTAACCATTGTAGTGTCCCGCCCTAATCTCGTTACATTGTCAGAGGCCTTTCAGTCTAAAGCACTTACATAATCAAACAAAATACCTTACGCCCTTGTAGGCCAAGTTTCAGTGTCAAAATATTACCTTATTTATCAATAAAAGTCAAAATGATAGTTTTTTTTTGTAAAATATATTTCAATTTTTTTTTTTTTTGGGTATTCATGCTGCACTAGCAAAAAAATAAAAAACACTATCATCATTTTTGAACAAATTCAATCCTTCAATCAGAACTGTCTTTTTTTCTTAATAATACCTCCTTATATTTTGAGTAATCCCTCCTGACATCTTGTTCCAACATCCTGTTTCAGCCAGAAATATATTAAAAATGTTGAAGGCGGATGCTCATTTCAGTGCAAAACATTTACACAAACTGAAACCAGTGACTTCTTGGGAGGGAAGGAAAATGGCATACCACATTCAAAAAGCTGCAATACCACACTGTAAAAATGCCTCATTATGAGGAAAATCCCTGCATTGAAAATGTTGATTTGAAAACACCATGAACTATTTTTTAGTAAAATGTACTTAAAGTACCAAAAGTAACAGAGCCGTGTGCAAGTGCAGAAAAATGCTCCCTTTGAGTGTTAATGAATTAATGTCTAAGCAGCACTTTACTGTTGTAGCTGATTGAAGTGAAGCTAATTGAAAGTTATATAATGTTGGGTTATTTAACATATAACAATGCCTCACATATATATATATATACATAATTTATGATTAGTATAAAAAATCTTAATTTCTAAAGTAAATGGTCACTAATAGCTGTCAAATGAATATAGTAAAAAGTCAAATATTTCCCTCTGATTTGTAATATAATCTAAAGTGGTATGGGATGAAATATTCAAATAGTTATAATACTCAAAATTGTACTTAAGTACATTACTTAAAGGTGCTAAATGTGAGATTGGGAGCATTTCTGTTGCCTCCGTGCGGCTCTCAACATGGCGATGGCTGAGCCGACGGCTCGCAGCTAACGGTGCTAACAGTGCTAACAGTGAAAACAACGGCAACAGTCCTGACAGAGCTAACAGTGTTAAACTGAGAGGGGACCAGAAGCTGGGTGCTATTCTTCCGCAACAACACCTTCGGTTGGGACGGCATTATCAGCTGTAACCGCCGTATGAGAGCAGTGTAGAGCAGTGGCCCTGAGCTAGCCGAACATGCACAAACATGCACTAAAAGGCATACGCAGCCAGCCCGGCGATGTCAACAAAGCAAGAAGCTCAGATTACAACACACACAGAGGGAGAGTGACTTCATTCTCTGCTCGGGTAGACATTACTCCTTTATATCTTTACATAGCAAATAGTTGATTGCTGCTATATTAATTCTCTGGATGTCATACAAAGCACCTTTAAGTAAACGTACTTAGTTACTTTACACTACTGCAAAATGCTCACCAGTAATGTTAAGTGTACACAGTATGTAGCTAATGGGATAAAACATCAGAAAACAGTGCAAAATCACTGGCATCGTCCTTTAAAATAGTACCACTGTCTTCTAATGTGACATCTGGTGGAGATGTGCAGGCCTCAGAGTGCAGCTCCACGGTGGGACTCTCCTAAGAACAGTAACAGTGGAAATTAAACAGGAAACAAAGCAAGTGTCATATAGCCTTGGTTTGGATTAATAGAGTGGTCAGTAAGTATTTAACCCTCCAGTGCAAAACAAAGCTCAAAACCCACCAAGCCACAGTGTAACAGACAGTACCTGATCAAACAGGTAGACCATGACATCATCATCGAAGGACACACTCTTCCTCCTTTTCACACTCGTGTCCCTCCCAGACAAAACTCCCGGAGCGTCGTAGATTTGACAGGATTTCAGAAGACTTTTAGTGTTGTTAAAATTGTCTCTAACCAGTTCATTTTGATTCCCGTTACAGTTGTTGGCATCGGGAACATGGGCAGTGGAGTTTTTCAAATCACTTAACATGTCGATATCACTGCTGTGCCAACCAGTATCCTCCTCTATAGATGTCCTACAATCCTCAGTGTAGCGGATGTCACCAAAACGTAGTAGTGGTATGTCCTCATCACAGAATATGATAAACCTATTATGCTGACCCACAGTGTACTGCTTGGTCACAATGTTTAAATAGTTTTTGATCAAACTGAAAATGTCCTGCATATTTAAAACAAGTCTTGTCCATGGGGCAAAAGAAGCTAAAGAAGTGAGTGCTGATGAGTGATGTGCGGGCTCCTCCGGAAGACAACGACGTCGAGGGGAGGTAGAGAAGAGTGGTGGCCGCGTTACCAAGCTTGATCCGCAGTCACTGCTCCTCCATAACTGAGGGGCTGAACTTCCTCTTTGATGAAGGATGCAGGTGATCGCCTGCAGCTCTTCATCAGTCTGCATCATCTGACCTGAAGGTATCATCAGCTGGAGGTCTTCATCCCTGTATGAATGATGCACAATGACTCATTGAGACTTAAACTGGTTCCGTTCGTTATCTTGTAACGAACATGTAAAGGAAATGGAGCTTAATGGATAATTCTAATATGTTAAAACTTCTTTTTGTAGTAGTGGCCATTGTTCCTGCTGGTAATGGGTCTTTTTCACTGCATTTTGACATGTCACTGTAGGAAAAGCACAGGTATAAATGATCAAATGAATGATGGCTGAACTGCATTTAGCTCTTTTGAATAGAGCAGAGCCATCATTACTATATGACAAGTCTGCTGTGGAAAAAGGCCTATCATGAGTTAACTGCTGAGATCTGAGATGGCTTACAGCAAATTACTTTAGGTGAGTACAGCGTTGTCTACCCGATAGCAGTGATGGCCAAAACTACAAAAATAACATCCATGTAGTAGCTCCAGAATTGTACTATAAAGGCATGACTTAGCATTATTGTTATTACAAAGTGGCAATTGCCAACTTAAAGTGGCTATAATTGCTATTTTTCTAACAATGCATTAAATGACAATGTGAAAACAACGTGACAATGTGAAAGGGCATTCTGCAGCTCCCCTCAGCTTTACTGAGCTTCATAGTTTCATTGTTTAGCTCTATGGTATGCTTTACTGTTTTGGTTAACTCCAAGCCCCCAGGAAGAGCGCCAGGCTTTGATGCAAATTTTCGTAGTGGCCAAACAGTGAAACTACAACTTCCGCGTCTGTCATGTGATGCCATTTGGCCAAAAATACTTTTTTTCCCATAGACTTAAATTGGGAAAGAGACGTCTGTAAATCAGCGGATAATTATTTTTTGAGGAAAATCAACTTCCCATTACGAACACTTGAATAGTCCTTATTTAAATCATTAGGTCCTAAAAGTTGTAAAAGGCACTAATAGCTGAATCCAGAGCTGAATTATTTTACTTCCTCCGTTCATGTCAATGAGACCCAGACCAAGACTGGAGCGAGGGCTGGGAGGCGGAGTTAAAGGAAACGCTACTGCGCCTGCTCTGTGGGTCCAATGGATGCGGAAGATCGCCGGATGATCTGGATACTTTATCACTCCGCATTTAGATTTCATGCGCCACTGAGTAACTCTCATAGGATTGAACGGGGCCCCGCCTCCGACGCTGTATCCAGTTTTCTTTATACATCCATGGTTAACTCTCACTGCTCTCATAGCAATGTTTTTTTGGCTGGAGCAAGCAGCTGTTTTCAATGAAAAAAGCGGTAACACAGGTCTGCAAATTTCATGATAATTGGGTGATAAGTAGCAAGTAATATATTTGAAATTTCTTTGGAATTTATTTAATAATTATATTCCGCTATTTTCCAGTAGCTGGTAATTTAATTAATACATGCCAGGAATAGAATACACAATTAGCAAATAACTTATTTGAAATTTACCTGATCAGAAGTGTAATTAGTTTTGGTTTTCCGACTCCGATGAAAAGCAGCGCACAGCAGCTTCTCAAGCCAAAGAGCCCTATTTCAACAATTATATGCTATTTTAGCACATAATTATTAAATAATGTTTATGATAAAATAATTTTCGAAACATTTTTAGGTAAATATTGGGGTTATATGGCAGTAATCCCAAAGAAATTTCAAGTAGGTTACCTGTTAATTATCACTTAATTATCATGAAATTTGCGGACCTGTAAAATTAAGCGTTACCAAAAAAGCTCTAAAAACACCACCAAATATTATCACCAAAACAGCAGACCGACACAGTTAGCAACTATCTGGTGAACATAGTGGAGCATTTATCAGCTAAAGATCCAGATATTTCCTGCAGGAGTTGGTGGAGACCAAAAACAGAGCTAAA
The DNA here is from genome assembly GCA_916701655.1 of Sebastiscus albofasciatus. NCBI lineage: Eukaryota > Metazoa > Chordata > Actinopteri > Perciformes > Sebastidae > Sebastiscus > Sebastiscus albofasciatus. The sequence continues at coordinate 9,037 of CAKAOI010049910.1, forward strand.
AGACAGTGAATAATGGACTTACATTTGCCATGTGGCCATTTAACATTAGCTATACTGTTTGGTCATTCAGACCTTGCCTGAGTCCGTCACTTACACCGGCTATGTTAGCTGTACACGACTAATATTTTTGTTTGGTTGTGACAGTTACATCTGAGGAGTAGTTATCTGCCGATAAAATATTGACATAAACTACCAGTTTTAAATGGTACCTACAGAAATGGTAATTTGCCACCCGATGACAGGCTGTTTGCATCAGTATTAGTGAGAGTCAACAGTGTTGGAGGCATATATCTTCATCTTTTTAAGGATTATTTCCAACACTGACAGTAAATTACATGTTTAAAGTGACTGTTTAGTGTCTGGCCAAAGGGTACTTGGTTGTGGGTGGTATATATTGGCTGGCAATTCGACATAATAAGATAATATGTAGGCTTTGTCTAAAAATAATCTCCTGTTACAGACAAATATAATTCCATTGTAATGTCTTCTTTCTCTCTCTTTTTAATCCACTGGACATTTTAAGAGGTCGGACAGCCCTTGAGTGTCTGTTAACAACAGGATGTACTAAAACTGATTCGTCAGCCGTTCTCCACTGGATGAAACAGTGCACACACACACACACACACACACACACACACACACACACACATACATTATTTGGCCACTCACTCCTGAGCCTGAATAAATATCGGGGCCCATCCATCCGCGGAGACAAAGACGCAATAGGAAACTTTCACCGTTCTGCGGTAACCAGGCAACCGCTGGATGAGTGACTCAGGAAAGGAAGAGAGGAGCTGACTCACAGCAGCTGTGACGTAAAGGATGTAAAAGGACACACACACACACACGCACACACACATGTATGCAGTAGGCCGTGAAGCCTGTAATCGGCCCTGTTTCGGGTAAATTAACACCTTATTGTGTAACAGGTGGAGGGGCTCAGGCCAGGGAAAGACAGATAACAATAACAGACACCCAGAAGTTCCACCAACCACAAGAGAGAGACACAAACATTCAAAGTCTCCATCGATTACAGTGATTAAAAAATCAAAACAATACCTTTTCTTGGTTCCTTTGTCACTGCATCTCCTTTTAGAAAGCCAATTCAAACCATCCAGTGAAATCACCAACGTTGCTCCATCTCTGAAGTATTTGAACTCTGTAAAATGAAGAAGAGAGGAACATGGGCTATCAACTGATAGGCATTGCTTCCTGCTGCATCATGATGCTGCAAAATGTGTTGCAACTGCATCCAACCACGCGTGACACCAGCATATTTCTCTTTCCTACCTTGCATTCTGCGAGCCCCACTCATTCCCCCGGCTTTTTGCTGCAGGAAAGACAGCTCATTGATGGCACGGAAAGAGACGAGCTAAACATATGGATACAGAGAGAGAGAGGAGATATAGAGGGATGCACAGAAAAGGAGAGGCGGCGAGATGGGGAGGTGTGGGATCAGACGGGATGGAGAGTGAATGAGGGGGAAAATGAAATAAGGGGGAGTAGATCAGAGGATGTAAGGGATGCGAGGTGATGAGGAAGAGGAGAAAGGCTGTGAGGACAGAGGAAGGACAAAGAGCTCACATATACAGTCCTCTCCCTGGAGGCTGCTGGCCTTTCTGCAGCAGCAGAGTGCTAGATGGGGATCAATAACTTATCTGCTCTAATGCAACACAACAGAGAGAAACAGCAGAGTGGATGTCACAGTGACATAGACGAGTGTTATTATTCTCAATAACGCTACCATTATACTTCATGCAAACTATACTGCAAGAATAAACATGTTTTATGATTTCAAGGTTGTGAACTAATTGAAGGATTCCTCTGGTTTGTTGTGTAGTCTTTGCCATTAACAAGGTCATATGTATTTGTCTTTTCCAGGAGCTCCATTTCTAGTCATAAGGACCTCTTTCATATATTTGTAAAGTCATTACTGATTACTCATCACCACTTGATAATTATGCCTTATTATGAATTATTAAATTACTCTCAAGAGACAGATGCATTTATACAAAGCTGTTTTCACTAGACAAATAATATGATGATATGGAGAATCAGTGGTTCCCAAAATACTTAAGGGGTGTTGCCCAGTTTCTTCAGTAAAATTAGTAATAGATTAATACTGTTTATTTTGTTAAGTTGGCATAGCAATTCATATAATGATTTGGATATGAATGGCTGTTCAAATAGGATTCATTCTGCCTTAGAGTTAGGTGTTATACTACATGATTTTTGTGCCAGTCATTTCATCCCACTTTTAATATGATGAATACCATTTAGTTTGAATTCATCTTTAATTTCGAACTGAGTTCAGTCTAAAGGAAGATCATAATCTCATCTGAACAGAATACTTTCAAGTCTTTAGCATGAAAATAATCAGAGTTAAAATACAATTGCATACAGGTAAAACAATAATTTGTGTTCTAATAGTATATACTATGTTATATTTGGGATGTTTTTGTTGCATTTATGGTCCCACCAGATGTAACAGTGAACATTATAGCTCCCTCTAGAGGTTGAAAGCAGAACAGCAGGCAGTTTTAGCCACCACTGAGGCAGAGGGGGGAACTGCAGCAGAGCTCTTACAGTAGCTTGTTCTCAGGCTGTCCAAACAAAAAAAAAAAACAGGAAATGAGGCTTTATAAATTTGGCTAATGTATATAATTTGCCAATAAGTAACAATAATAATATAATACTGAAATACATGGCCCGCTATGTACACATTTAACTACTGTTACTGCCACTGATGCAGCTATAACAACTTTTACCAATAGAAACAACTGATGCTACTCCTGCTACATCATTACTACTTTTTAGTATTAACCATCATCATATCATCATGTAACTTCCAAACCAATACAACTCAGCAATGTACAATATCCGAAGTGCAATACCTTACTGTCTTTATAGGTCAAGCAAATACATATTTTCTATTTATATTCTTTATTTGTAATAGATGAGTAATCACCATCAGGATT
>CAKAOI010049912.1:0-33067 GCA_916701655.1 Sebastiscus albofasciatus
ACTGACATATTTTAACTCGTAGAACAAAATCTCTTCAGCTTGTGTTAACCACAGACCAAACTAAAAACCCACTGACTTCCAGACGAGGGAACAGGAAGAGCTAAAATATCATTCCTGCAGCTCTCTATTGTAAAATACTTTCCTGCTGTGATCCAGATTCAGAAGACATAATGACTCTTAACAACGTCTCCGTAGTTTTCTGAACAGTGGCAACATACATACATACATGTAATAGAAATCGTTCTAGCTGTCCCTGAACAAACTTTAAAAGAGCAATCGTTCTATTATTTTAATATGATATACTGTAAATGCTGCAGTGCTGAGCAGGTGTTGCAGAATTAGTCCAGATGTGTAAAGATGCAACGCCATAAATGCCTTAAGCTGACTTACATTAAAGCACTGATTGAAATGGCCGTGTGCACACACACACACACACACACACATACACACACACACACACACACACACACACACACCTGTCAGCCTCTGGAGTAAGACTGATGGCTCTCACTCTCTCTGTGCTTGATGTCAGACAGGAATACAGGCATAATCATTTTCTTGTTCTGTGTTCAGTCTGTGTTCCTTCATCCATTCCTGTCTGACCGCCGCTCCCACCTCTCGCACTTCCCCTTTTTCTTTAACTAAAACCATCTGTGAGCTGCGCGGCGGCGGTGGCCAGTCAAAGCCGTGTCTCCCAGAAACCGCTGATTTCAGGGCAAATTAGCTGCAACTTCTCCTCCACACAGCACCCCTTTGATTCGACTCATTTTCCAGGCTTTAGATAAACGGGAGGGAATTCCAGCGGGATGCTGTAATGCCGCAGCTCTCCAGAGACGGCCCTCCTCAGCGCCCTTTAATCTTTTCAGAGGGGGAGGAAGATACTGTTTCTCTGCGAGGCAGCCTGTGATATCTGTTATTTAGATAGAGCCAGACACCAGGGTGCTGGAAACAGGAAATGGTATCAAGATGTGGTCAGAGCCTCGGTCCTCCCGGCTCGTTGGGGGGTAATCGTGTCGGTAAGGGAGCGGAGCGGGGGGGCGCACAGGTTGAATTCCCGTCCAGATCTGTGCTGCGTCTGTCTCCGTCGCCTACAGCTGCAGCAGGCGAAGCAGGACCGACATGTTCAGCTGGTGTTTATAGGTTCAGTAGCCCGACGTCTCGCCGCAGAGTCAGCAGGCAGTGACAGCCGCGACATACCTGCCGCTGTACGTGTCACCTCCGATAGACGGAACACCCCCAGAGCTCCTAATTAGGGCCACGTCTGCTCCTGCTAGGGCATCACTTTGTCATGTAGCTGTTTTTTGTCTAATAAAGCCTGTCTTTTCTCTCTCACAGGGGGAAATGCAACATTTCCCATTTCTCCGACATTTTTGCTGCCAGGGAGTTCAAAGCCCGCATCGACTCCTTTTTCTATATCCTCGGATATAACCCAGAGACCAGGTGAGGAGCTTGATACAGTCCCCTTTCTTCATCCTCCCACAGGACACAAACGCTGCGGCAACTCTCACACAATTTTATTTAAAATAGTCCACCAAACAACATTTATTTCCTTCATTAATCCAGTTTTTTTGTCTATAAAATAGTGAATAATGGCCATCACATTTTTTTAAGCCCAAAATGAGAAGATTAACAATCCAAAAAAAAATATTCAGTTTACTATCACAGAAGACAATCATCAGAATCAGAATACTTTATTGATCCCGGGGTGGAATTGGGACGAAACCATTGCTCTTAATAATAAAATAATATAATAATATGTAAATGATGTACATAATGTCACAATATATGTAGAGAAATATAAATAAATAAGACAAATTTGAAATATGTGCATCAAACACACACAATATATAACCACAGTGTAAATAAGTCAATACAAAATAAAAAATGCTGAGAAGTGGGATATATTAAGTGTCTTAAACAACGAAAAGCAGCTCACAATTGAACATCTATAACTAAGTAATATTCAACATTATTATTTTTTTCAATACTATTATTATTGTTTGTTTTTTTTGGTTCATTTTGAAACAACAGAACAAACATTCACAAACGTCCCCAATAACAACATTCTCGGTACAAAGAAACTTAACAAACATAATATTGATATAAAATAAGCCATTATAGATACAGGGAAAACATACATATACAAAAGAAAGAAAAATAAAAAATATACACAAGTAAAAAAAAAAATTGTTTTTTTTTAAAAAGAATAGAATAAAATTAAATATATATATATATAAATATATATATATACATATATACATACATGCATATACAGTACATACACATACACAAATATATATATAATCAATTAAAAATCTGAACATTAAAAATCAGTGTACAAATATTTAACATTATTACTTGAATAAGTCAATACTTATTTATTTATATTATATAACGCCAAATCATAACATAAGTTATCTCATGACCCTTACCATATAGAGCAGGTCTAGACCGTACTCTATCATTTAATATCGTAATTTAATAATGACTCAAATAATTAATCGATTATCAAAACAGAATAATCAAAGACGATATTCATTTTCTGTCCATTTTACTAATCTGCTAATTGTTTCAGCTAGAAATTCAAAGTTTATGGGGAAGATTCAATTAAATTGCAAACAAAAGTAAAGTCATTAGTTACAGCTGAGCAACATACTGATATAAAATGATACGAGACAACATGGTCATCGAGTTTATAGATATGAAAGTAGTGAGTCAGAATATTTGCTTTTTTCAGAATCACTCAGCAGTAATAAATACTAATACATGTATTCTGCATGTTTTGGGACAGGAGAAGTTATTTTTCTCAGTTTCATCACACACAAGCTCTCTGTTTTTTTTGGTTTTGGTTACTCAGTGTTTCGATGTCTAACGATGCTTTTTGCTCATTACTGCTGTTATCAGTGTTATCAGTGCACTGAGATCGGTCCTGACGTCGGGTAATTATGAAGAATGAGCCGGGGAAAACCCCACGGCTTTATTAATTGTTGGGGCATTTCTCGGTATTTGTCAAATTACACATCAAGTTTTAACGTTTTTAAGATTTAACATTAAGATTAGAATGGAAAAATGTACAAAAGGCTCATCTATGGTGTTTTCTGGTGTTGTGGATGCTGGCGCAACAAGTTTTGTTATTAGTTGTAACACCTGTGCTTTCTTCCTGCTATGACGAGTCAAAAAAAACAAACCCTAATAATATTCTACATTTGTTTCATCATGTCTAATGGCATCATTGATTATTGGTAATGTTTGTAAATTATTATTATCAATAATAGTATAATTATAGCAATAATAATAATAATTTAGTTTGGGGTCATCAGTGCAATTTAATATGATTGTAGAGTTTTACATTTTAGTTTGATATTGTATGCTCTCCTGAGTATTTTAATGACATTTTCTAATACACTGATAATAACAATATCTCCCCACAGTTGTGATTAGGACTCAACTAACGATTATCTGTTGATTATTTTCTCGATTTCTCGATTAGTTGTTTGTCTATAAAATGTCAGAAAATGGTGAAAAGTGTTGATCAGTGTTTCCCAAAGCCGAAGATGACGTCCTCAAATGTCTGGTTTTGTCCACAACTCACAGATATTCAGTTTACTGTCACAGAGGAGGAAAGAAACCAGAACATATTCACATTTAAGAAGCTGCAATCAGAAAATTTAGACTGTTTTTTTTCCTTAAAAAAATGACTCAAACCGATTATCAAAATAGTTGGAGATTAATTTAATAGTTGACAACTGATCGATTAATTGTTGCAGCTGTAGTTGTGATGTTGGTGTTGATGTGCTGAAAATGGACTATTGATTTAAAACAGACTTTTAATGAGTTGTTTGTGATACCTGCTCAGCTGGCAGCATTGTGAAATTGTTAAATAGCCTTTGTAACTCTGCAGACCGACAGATTGTAGTCTACATGCCAGCAGATATTTAGTTTAAATCAGGGCTGTCAAAGTTAACGCGTTAACGCAAATTCGTTTTAATGCCACTAATTTCTTTAGAGCATTAACGCAGTCAATCTCTCTGAGGTTGTAGCTCAGAGTTTTAAAGCTAGAGTGAAGATTAAAGTGAAGAAAACCTAAAAAACCCATCGGTACCAACCATGTCATACTAGCTAAATGGGTTCTATGGGTACCCACGAGTCTCCCCTTTACAGACATGCCCACTTCATGATACTCACATGCAGTTTGGGACAAGTCATAGTCAAGTCAGCACACTGACACACTGACAGCTGTTGTTGCCTGTTGGGCTGCAGTTTGCCATGTTATGATTTGAGCATATTCTTTATGCTAAATGCAGTACCTGTGAGGGTTTCTGGACAATATCTGTCATTGTTTTGTTTTGTTAATTGATTTCCAATAATACATAAAGCATATTTGTCCACTCCCATGTTGATAAGAGTATTAAATACTTGACAAATCTCCCTTTTAAGGTACATTTTGAACAGATATAAAATGTGATTAATTGTGATTAATCGTAATTAATAATGCGATTAATTGCAATTAAATATTTTAATGGATTAACAGCCCTAGTATAAACATAGAATTTAATTGAACAGATCAGCCCCATTGTCATGATACCCGATCCAGCTATTTGAGTCAGTATCGGGCGATATCCGATCAAGTATCGGTGCATCCCTAATTTATATTATTTACCTTTGTATCATTAATGTTTGATATAGCTGTCTGTCCACAAATATTCCCAAAAGCAAAAATGTGGAATTGTGGGATTTGTGGTTTATTGAACATGATGAGCTGTTTAATTGAGGTGCTCAAGCAAACTTGGTGATTGTTATTATTATTATTATTATTATTATTATCCTCTGGTGGTGTCTTCACGTGTTGCAGTGACGGCTGTCCTTGTTATTGGCACGGAGGGGTTGCCAGTTGGGAACCCCCTCCTTCAGAGCCCTGCTCAGCCTCAGTCTTCCTCCTCCTCCTCCTCCTCCTCTCCTCTCGTTTGGTATTCTGAGCGGGCTGTCTGCAGCCTTGCAATTTCACTCTTGTTTATTATGGCGCAGACATACGAGGAGGGATGAATTCCGTATCCTGCATGCATGCGTGTCTGTCTGCCTCCTCCTCTGTGTGTGTGTGTGTGTGTGTGTGTGTGTGTGTGAGGTCGCAGCACATGCTCAGTAGTGTCTACAGAGGAGCTCGCTGGTTACGTGCAGGCTGAGGTCACAGCACAAGCTCAGTGAACACCTCTCCGGAGCGGATGCGTGCGTCTCCATTTTGAGCACCTAGAAATAGGTGGAGAGGAGAGGGGAGTTCAATCCAACGAGCATTTATATTTATATATATATATACAAACACACGCAAACAGTGTCGGCAGCAGCAGCCAGCCGCAGGGCTCGATGTCAGAAATGGACGATCTGTTCAGTCCCCGGAGGTAAGCTCTGCTCCATCTTCTCCTGCTTCTTTCTCCTGCAGACGCGGCTGCTGCACGACTGCTGTCTCGTTTTCAACCAGTCTGCATTTCAGCTGTTTTGCCAGCTCGTCCACGTCGCTGTCATTGTGTTTATGTGATCGCTGCACATTGTGTGTCAGGAGGAGGAAGGATTGCATGCTGTTGGAGCATGCAAAAGGCTTGTCATTTGCAGAGAGCGCATACCGTTACGCATATGCGTAAAAGTCGCTTTTATATTAAACACGTTACCATGAAGAGTGCATGTTAAATGCGTAATGTTTGCGATGCGTCCACGAGTGTTAGGCTGATAAATGTGCACCCGGAGAGAGCTAACGTTACCGTGGCTCCATTTTGCAGCTCCTGTTTACAACCGGAGCGACATGGATGCATGCATGGAGCAGAGCAGAGCAGAGCTGAGCTGCTGCTGTTCTAGTCTGCACACAAAGCTGCACCGGCTCGGATGTGGATGTGGACACGCGTCTCGTCATGAGAGTTAAATACCATCAAGTTGGGTCTGTTTTTGCTGTGCTGCAATTATGTCAGTGTGCCACAGACTCGCGTCGTGATTGGTCGGAATTTATTGAGGGGGCGGGGTTATCCTTGATTGCACAGACACACACACACACACACACACACACACACACAGACACACACACACACACACACACACACACACCCAGAGAGAGAGTTGACCAGACTGGCATGGTGTTGTTTGGGTTTAATAAGTAAGCTGTGATTATTTGGCTGTGTGCTGCTGCTCAGTTAGATCTGAATAGTTTATTGTGTTCAGCAGCAGCAGGCTTTGTGCAGCTTATTAGAGGAAAAATAAACATTATTATAAGAAGTTAGTATTATAACTATGATATATCCCTTATCTACATTAAGAGTCAGAAAATTATAGCTTCTGAGTCTTTTATTTTTCCAGATTTGTCAGCAAGAAATTAAAACTATGAATATGGGTAATTTTTCTGGACATATATTAGTGTTACTAACATATAGAGCTGTAACGATTAATCGATTAGTTGTCAGCTATTAAATTAATCGCCAACCATAGGCGCAGTTTGAGGTTTAATGTTGGGGTTCCCAAAAACAATCTTGAGGGACTGTAATGTTTACAACGCAGAGAGATCTGATGTATTGGTATGCGTTAGCCTACATATTACAACATCCAAACAGAATGCGATACGAGCAAGTGTCAGTAACAAAATCAGTTTTGTTGCATTGTTTTCTATTGGAATGAATTAACCAGCCACAAGCGCTGCGCAGCGTGCGCTGAACTTTCATTGGATGCCCTGCTTCTATTTATTCCTGAAGGAGATCACCAGGAGATCACCTGAAAGTTTACTGAAGCTACTGTTGGCTGTATTGTATTGTCATCTTCAGTAAATATCGCAGTATAAAACCTGTGTTTTCTGTTTAAAAATTACAACCGTCGGAAGATAGCAAGTACTACTCACCCGTCTTTTCAGTGGCTACGTCTCCAGTCTGATCTGGAGCTCACAGCTGATCGGTACGTGGTTTGTTTACATGACGTTACAGAATATTTAACTGTGTGGACGGAGAGAGTCCGATGTTATTCAGCTAAAAGTAAATACAAATACCACAAATCTATCCTCTTATCTTATTGGTTTCTTATTCTGTCGATGAGAAAACACAACAAGGTCGATATTATTCATCATAACAATAAATTATTAGTTCTGTGTTATTATAAAAAGTATAGATGCATTTCTGGGAGGTTCAGTGAACCAACGCAAACTGCACCTGTGGTATTATTACGATGATGTTTGCCTTTTTTATCTACATTAAGAGTCAGAAGATTAAAACTTCTGAGTCATTTCTTTTTCCAGATTTGTCAGCAAGAAATTAAAACTATGAACATTGGTAATTGTTTTTGGACATATATTAATATTACTAACATATAGAGCTGCAACGATTGATGTATTATTTGTACCACTATTAAATTAATCGCCAACTATTTTGATAATCAAATGAATCGGTTTGAGTCAAGTTTTAAGGGAAAAAAAGGTCAAAGTTCTCTGATTCCAGCTTCTTAAATGTGAATATTTTCTGGTTTCTTTACTCCTTTGTGACAGTAAACTGAATATCTTTGAGTTGTGGACAAAACAAGACATTTGAGGACGACATCTTGGGCTTCGGGAAACACTGATCTGACATTTTTCACCATTTTCTGACATTTTATAGCCAAACAACTAATCGATTAATCAAGAAAAGAGTCGACAGGTTAAACGACAATGAAAATAATCGTTAGTAGCAGCCCTAATGTTGGCCAATAAGTTGTTGCAGTTGCAGTATAGAAATGGCAAACTAGGCTTGAGGTTATTTAGATAGAATACTGGTATCATATGAAACTAGAAAACCTAATGAATCCATTGGTACCAACCATGTCATACTGGAAGGAGGTTAAATGACTCTCCAAACTTGGGCTACATTTTAACAAGGAAAAACTGTCATGGCCATTTTCAAAGGGTTCCCTTGACCTTTGACCTCGAGATATGTGAATGAAAATGGGTTCTGTGGATACCTACGAGTCCCCCCTTTACAGACATGCCCACTCTGAGATAATAACATATACTAACATAGCCTTAATGTTTATCGCGTGCTCGTCAGCGCTTTGCTTGTCCTGTTCAAGTATACCTGCAGTCGTTCTTTATGGAAACTCCAGAGAGCTTCCTGCTGCGATACATCTGTATTCTGCGTCCTCTCTGAGGACCGCTGCAGCATTCCACCTGGATGTCTGCGTTCAGGATTTTGCCTGAGTAAAACATAAACGCCGTTCTTATTCTGGTGCGCCGGTCCTCCTCATTTGTCATCCTTACAGCCTGCTGCCAGACGGACCTGGCCCGCTGCACATTGTCAGCAACACGTTTGTAGAACTTTTTTCTCAGCAGGAACACAAACCAGATTCACTTTCAGTTAGTAGACTGGTACATGCAGACATTCATCTGTTTTAACTATTCAGCACTGTAGATATAAAGTGTATCTGTATGTTCTATGACATTTTGTTTGTTCGTAAATCAAAATTGGAAATTTCGAGAATAAGTTAATAATATTACGAAAAACAGTCGTAATTTAATGAGAATAAAGTCATACTATTTTAAGACAAAAAAAAAAGTCGTCCTCCTCCACAGAAGAGTCAGTTTCCCCATCAGGTCTGTGTGGTTCTTTCTTCAGAATAAAAGCAGTTTCTTGCACAATCTATTCAAGGTCCTGATACTGATGATGATGACGTGGTGCTGATGTGCCAAAAGATGAAGGATTTGGTTATTTGTGAAACCTAAACTAAAGTATAACCTCACAAGATGCTCCACGTTCCTCATTTTCACACAGCTGCTCTATTTCCCCTCTAGAATAACACGTAAAATTACTACTTTACAATATCATGACTTTATTCTCAAAATACTACGACTTTTTACTCTTAAACTTCTGACTTTATTCTCGTAATATTATGACTTTATTTTCGAAATCTCAGATTTATTTTTTTCCCTCAATGTGGCCTTAATACGCCGTCGTAGTTTCATGCTTCGTTCATCTAAAATAAATCCAAAGAAATAGTTAGTTATTAGCTGGTTCTATGTAGGGCTGGGTAATATGATGATGTATATTGTCAAAACAATATAAAAATGTCTATCGTATATATTTTCCTCTATAATTTCACTTTAAACTTTCATGTTCACTTTGCACTCGAGCTCTTAAAATGAGAAAATACTCAATTATTTAATTCACACAGGAGTATACAGAAATAGGTTTTACCGTGTGGTTATTTCATATTGATGCATGCTATATCGAGATATATGCATCGTTATCGAGGTATGGAATGACTTATATCGTGAAAGAGGAGTTTTGCCACATCGCCCAGCCCTACAGTCAGCATTGTAGATATAAAGTATATCTTTATATAAGTATATGCTGAATCATTCTGTTTGTTTGTAAACAGCAGGATTTGCATTTCTTTGTTTCAAGCTTCGTTCATCTCAAATAAATCCAAATAAATAGTTAGTTTATTAGCTCTCTGCTCCTCACTAGTAATAACTATTTCAAAACAATCAACACAGTTCAAAGTACGGTTCAAGACTTTATAAAAAACAGTTAAAGAGGACCTAATATGCACATTTTCAGGTGCATACTTGTATTTTGGGTTTCTATTAGAACATGTTCACATGCTTTAATGTTAAAAAAAACGCGTTCGTTTTCTCATACCGGCTGTGCTGCAGCACCTCTTTTCACCCTCTGTCTGAAACGCTCCGTTTGAGCTCCTTTACGCAAATGTGTTACTTGGTGACATCACCACGTTACAGAAGAAAAGGCGGGACTTCAAATGAGACGTTTCAGGCAGTTCAGGTGTTTCTCTTTGGTGTGGGCTTTGTAACTTTGCAAACCTTTTACACACACAAAATCTAACGACCATATTTTCTCTCTATCAGCCCCATTCATCGCCGCGGGTTCTCGCAGTCTGCCAAATCTTGATTGCTTTACATTTAGTTCGCCTTATCTGCCGTGAATGTTTGTAATAAAATGAAATGCTTCATCTCGACGTGTTCTGGAGCAGCGGAGCGGCGTCCTGGCAGGCCCGGGGTCATTTACTGCAGCTGAAATCCACTTTTTTTGGCCCGTGCCGATACGGTCTGTGCCAGTGCCTCTGTCAGCCATAGTTCATATAGCAGTATGGATTACCCCTCTAATCGCTCTCTCCCCGTCTGAAAGGAGGCGGAGGTCCGTTTAAGACGGGGGAGTCGGGTCAAATATGCACCCGTCGTAGTGTTTTGTGGGCTGGAGGACCGTAAAGAGACCAGAGGGCCGTGGCCTCTCCGGTTTCCGCCAGGTCTCTCCGTTGATGGAGTGCGAGCTTCTCTGGGTGCAAATCACGCTGACAGATTCTGGGCCGCCCCGCGCTCGGCTGTATGAAAATTGGCGCTGTTACCTAGGCAACGGAGGGGAAAGGCTTTTCAAAAGGAACATCTTGTCATTTTCTTTAATCCACTGCAGCTGGAGATTCAGAACACTATTATTAAATTGCAGTTGCTATGGCTACCAACATTTGTACCAGCAGCCGTTTTCAGAGGCGCTCGCCCTGCATATCCAGAGCCAGCTCCCCCCACCACCATCACCATCACCACCTCCACCTCCACCCCCCTCTTCCTCCTCCACCACCTCCTCCTCCTTTTAGGGGATTCTGTTTTATTGCTGCATCCACAATATCAGACCTGTAAATGTGCTCTGCTCAGCTCGCTGTGCCGGAGCAGTCAACCAGGAATATTCTCCTGAAACCTTTTATTTGCATTTCAGAATAAAACACTATGTACTTCTCTCACAATAGAAAAAATACAGCCCTCTTCCCCTTACTGTTTGATATCATCCATGTCATGAACTGTTAGCTTTCTGACATTTTCTTTCTCAGTTATGATGCCCAGTTGTGCAGTTGTCGTTTCGCTGATTCAACGGGCCGACAGATTTCCTTCAGTTTGCTTTGAAATGTTGCCAAGTAAATATTTAGTTTCAATCTGCTCTCTTTGTCTCTTCTCAGGCGACTAAACAGCACACAGGGGGAAATCCGAGTGGGACCCAGTCACCAAGTAAGTCATTGTGCAGCACACATCAACCAGCTGTTGACTTGACACATTTCTCCACTGTTGGTGAAAGTTTCTTTTTTCCACGTTTGAAACGGCATAAAGCCACGTTGTTACAAAAATCTTCCTGGATGCATGGATTTCATTACCAATAGGCTCAAATCAGACAACACTTCTCATACATCATAGATGCCATTTAGTCACTTCCTCCCACTGTAAAAAAAAGTGAAGCCAAAACGGGAGTTGCCATCTTCAGATTTTGATGTCATTTGGATGCCAGAGTCTGCGCAGTAGGGATCGGTCCGAGACAATCGTGAGCCGAGCACGGCTGCAGCTTGCTAGCGTGAGCCACCTAGCTGCTACGTTAGCACCACGGTAGCTGTTTGGCTAGAAAGACACAACAACTAACCGTAATATGAAAAGTTAAAGTTACATCTCCTCTCGTAGCCTCCGGCTAGCATCAAATAACTAATTAAAACCAAACTTATCAGAAAAATGAACGCTTGAACAAACATCAGCATGATAAGAACTAGCTAAAATAACAGAAACCATCTTTGGGAACAAAATATTTGACGCATACTTTGACTTTTTAGTTCCCATCCGCTAACATGGAGTTGGTGGGATTTATGACCTATACTGCAGCCAGCCACAAGGGGGCGATCCAGATGTTTTGGCTTCACTGTAGGGGAGCTGTCTTATCGTCCATCTTTATATACAGTCTTATTTTTAAGATGTAGTGGCATAAAAACGTCTTACCGTTCAGCTTCACCACAATATCTCCCACAAACTATTTGAAGCTGCTGATAACAACGAGCTAGTTTGGTTTTCACTGCAATGCTTGTGTTCTTTGTTTAAAATGCAGTACATCTAAAACTTTACAATCTAAATGTTGAAACAAAACTACAACAGCAATTTGATCAGGTGGTGATGCCAGAGGAGAAAATTACACTGTCTCTAGTGAACCCTGGTGGAATCCAGATCTTTCAAATTCATTTAAAAATGTGCAATATACGTGGAAGTTTGCAGCTTTGTGTAATAACTGTGTGTACAAACTTGAGTTTAGACGTATCACTTCCCACCGAATTTAGCTCTGTCATTATAAAACACATAAAGTGATCTGAGTACTGCAGTTCCGTGTTGTGTTAAGATATCGAATCGTTGTGGCTGTAACTCGTCCCCCGCTGTCCCCACCCCGCCGCTGAGCGAAGGGTTGATGACAGGCGGCTGAAAGCTGATATTTTGTTCGAGCTTGCTCGCTTGCTATTTGCAGTGTGACACCATCTGTCTCTCTCTCCTTCTCCCTGGACCTAATTAGGCCAAGCTCCCCGAGCTGCAGCCTTTCCCCTCTCCCGGTGGCCAGGCCGTGACAGAGAACGAGGAGCTGGTCTGGATGCCGGGGGTCAATGACTGTGATCTTCTCATGTACCTCAGAGCCGCAAGGTGAGCCCAGACAAAGGCAGGAGGTCAGACCTGGCACGGCTGCAAGGTCTGATCTACTAGTTCACTGAGGTTAAAGATAGTTCTTTCAAAGATATGTAACCTCAAACTGTCCCGGCCCTCCCTGTATTGATCGGAGCATAAATTCAGTACTTTCAAATATCAATATATCAAAGAGAACATCTACAGGACAGCAGCGGCCTCCACTCTCCACCATTAATCTGTTTCTGTACCCAACATCAGAGACTACATTTACACACACAAAACATTCCGGTTTATGCTCTTATTTTGAAAAAGACAATATTCCTACTAAGCTGTTTACATGGCTAACTTCCTCTTTACATGCAGTGTAAGTTTCCCCCCCGTGCAAACACAGCCTCCCTCTTTTTCATTCCTTCAACCACCTTATTGAAAAGGTCAGCGTTGTGATATTTGCGCATATCCAAAAACCTGTTGATATCCAAGTCTTTCATAATGTTTAAAAGTAGGTGTGTTTCTCCTTCCGACCGGAAATGTGGGCTTTTCTTTTGGGGCATGCATCTCTGCAAAAAACTTCATTATATGCGCTGCATACATGTCCAAAGAATGCTCCTAAAACACAAATAATATTGGCCTTAATATATAATATGTCTTAATTGTAAAAAACTCCATTCAGAATAAGGCCTAATTCAGAATATTGCTGTTTACATGACCTCCTGAATAACAGTGGAATATGAGTGTGAATGTAAACACAGTCGGTGTCCCCTGAGACGTTGTTGCAGTGAACGTGATGCGTGTTAACAGGTTTCTGTGTTGTGTTGTAGTCTGAGGGGACTCGGTGTAATTTATCACAATCTGTCACCGTGACAAACAGTGTTGTAGAAATTCCTTCAAAGTCTATATTTAGCCTTCATATTTGTTTTCAGGCTTTACACAGACTCACACTGTGTTGCCTTTGTGTGCTGTTGAAAAGTTGAAAGTAGTTTTTCTTGCTGGAACAAACAGGGATATCAAATGTGCGTTTTAAGGACAACAAAACAGCGTCGTAAATGTGGTTATTAATACTTTATATGCCTCATCGTAAGTTTATGAGAAACACGATTTACCACAGTCTAAGGCTGCCCCCTCTAAAGATTTCTTTATTCGATTAGTATGTTTTTTTATGCTTTTTTTCATGCTGAATGACGTATTTCCATGAAACTTATGAGCACATATCTGGTAAACACAAGATGCTTTTGTGTGATTCTTTGTGGAGAAACTCATCGATTCGTCGACAAATTCGGTCAATTTCATTGAGATAATACGGTAATATGTAGAATACAAACTCAGAGAGACCAAAGAGGCCAAAATATTCTAAATATAATACATATATATGTGTGTGCATTAGCAGTTTTTCATTACATGACACATTACATACATTTTATTTCAAACGTTTACCCGCCAGTGTGGTGGATAGCCTTCCGAGATGTACTCGCCAAACAGAAAATGTTCACACGTTTGGCGCCGGGCGAGTGTTAATTTAGAACCCCGCCTACATGGACATTAAAATCAGTTTATGGATATAGAATCAGCTCTGTGTGTGTGTGGCCGTTTTAATGCTGATTTCATGTGTGTTGTGTCCACAGGAGCATGGCTGCGTTTGCAGGGATGTGCGACGGAGGCTCAACAGAAGACGGGTGTTTAGCCGCCTCTCGAGATGACACTACATTAAACGCACTTAACACTGTAAGTAGCCACGATGCAACACGTCTAACGCTAGAAACTACGACGGAGTATTAGGGACACATTGAGGGAAAAAATAAATATATCTGAGATTTCAAGAATAAAGAAAAAAAACCTGTAATATTAAGAGAATAAAGTCATAAGTTTAAGAGGAAAAAAGTCGTAATATTATGAGAATAAAGTCATAATATTATAAAGTAGTAATCTTACGTTATTTTAGAGGGTAAATAGAGCAGCGTGATTTTTTTTCGTGTATAGTTATGACTTTATTTTCATAATATTACAACTTTTTTTCTCGTAAAGTTGTGACTTCATTCTTGTAATATTACTACTTCTTTTTCTTGAAATATTCTGACTTTATTCTTGAAATCTTAGATTTTCTTTCCCCCTCAGTGGGGCCCTAATACTCCGTCGTAACAAACCAAGTGCACATGATAGTAAAAACAGTAAAATGTTACGTTTGAATTGTTGTTTTATCTGCGATGCAGCCCTGCAGCGATGGGCAATGATAAAGCCCCTGAGCCAGTAGAGCAGCCCCCTGCAGTAAACCCAGCCTGCCTCAGAGGCTTACAATACATTAGGCGTAATGAGAGATTTGTCTGTCACACTGACAATGAATACGGAGGAATCAAGCACAAGAAAGAGATTAGAATCATCATAAACAGGGCATTTATATTCCGACTCTATAAACTGGAAAATTAACATAGCGGGGCAGGTCATTGTCTCTCGACCTTCCTCTCCATTTGCAATTCCAATGAGTAATGCTTGTTTATTCTCAGAGGAAGAGCTCCGCCGCTGCCTGTTTCACCCAATTGAATGTGACATGGGCTTTAAAGCTGCACGGCGATTGCCTTTGTCACCAGAGTTGTTTATATCCAGGCTTGGATCTTTGCACAGCGTTTCCTCTGATGCTCTGAGAGCTCCAGTAAAAGGTTTCAGTTTGTAAAACAAGTCGGCTCAATAAAATGTGTCAGTGCAGCTCAGAATGTCTCAAAATGACGCTCATGTGTCGCTTCTAATGAAGTTGGCTCATTAGTGGGGTTGTAACGGTATTATTATTAGTAGTAGTAATGGTATGTGATTTACACGGTAAGATAACCATCTCAGAAGATATCACAGTTTTATGGTATACGGTATTACACTATTCATTTTATTATTATCAGTAGTAGTAGTAGTAGTAGCAGTAGTATTAGTATCAGTATTAGTACTAGTAGTAGTTGTACTAGTGATGGTAGTGGTAGTAGTAGTAGTAGTAACGGTATGAGATTTTCACGTTACGATAACCATTTCAGAAGATATCACAGTTTTATGGTATTACACTATTCATTATATTATTATTATTAGTAGTAGTAGCAGTAGCAGTATTGCTATTAGTAGTAGTAATGATGGTAGTAGTAGTAGTAGTAGTGATGGTAGTGGTAGTAGTAGTAGCAGTAGCAGTATTAGTAGTAGTAGTAGTAACGCTATGAGATTTTCATGTCACGATAACCATTTCAGAAGATATCACAGTTTCATGATATACGGTATTACACTATTCATTTTATTAGTAGTGGTAGTAGTAGTAGTTTTGGTGGTGGTAGTAGTAGTAGTAGTAGTAGTAGTAGTAGTAGTAGTAGTAGTAGTAGTAGTAGTAGTAGTAGTAGCAGTTACTATGAATACAGTTACAGAATTATAATAAACATTAGAAATCTGATTAAAAAAAGCATGCAACTATAACATGTTATACAGTATAACTGTAGCATGTATTTAACTACTAAATGAAACATAACATCAGCTGTGAGCTTTTAAAATATTGCCGTCGTATGGTTATTAATAGTTAACATGTAGTGTAGGTGTTTGACAGCAGCCAGACTGATCCTGTCTGTACCTTTAACTCACACTACCGTAGATCAGCAAATATACCCGGTACGATAACCGTCAACTCTCATACCACGGTCTACCTTGATGCCTGTATACCGTTACAACCCTACACCTTTAGTAAATGTTCATTTGATTCTATTTGAGAATTATAAGCTGACGTTTTGTTGTGATTGTTCCTCAGCTTCACGAGAGCAGCTACGACGCAGGAAAAGCTCTCCAGCGTCTGGTGAAGAAGCCTGTACCCAAACTGATAGAGAAGTGCTGGTCTGAGGACGAAGTGGTAAGAGAACCGTGACTTTTAATCTGGATTAACAAAGATATTGTGCTTGAAAAAGGATTATTTAAAGGATACAAGTCGGCATACACAACAAATAGAACCGTGTTATCTCAGGTAGGGCTGTGCAATTCATCAAATATCAATTACAATTCTCATTTTGGCTTCCAACGATTATGAAAACAAGATAATTGACATAAAACGATTACTGTGCTGCGTTCCTTTTTGCTCCCGTTTTTTCTTGTGTTATAAATCCAGCGCACCCTTTTCCTTTACGGCAGCGCACTTTTTGCCGTTTCATCACGATTAATATCTTCACAATCAATGTGTTTATGATTAAATTGTTTACTTCGACACAAAGTTCTCTCAAAAACTTCTTAATTTTCCTCCCAAAGTGCTCCAGATTGATGCATTTAACTTTAAAATGTAGCCGACATTTAAATACATCAGGTTTCCAGAGTCGATGAGTAATCTCAACATCTCAATATTGACCAACATAATCCATAATCAAGCAGGGTCTTTATTTCTTGTGCGGTTTCCCTGCTCGGTTTGTGTCTTTAGAGGGAGCTGTTGCTGAGAGAGAGTTAAAGCAGGGCTCTTGGCCCGGTCTCACAAGACATCAGTAAAAACACTCGCCAGTTTCCAGCTCCTCCAAGGCCCAAGAGCAGCTGCATCCTGTTTATCACCCACAGAATAAATCTTGAGTGTGGAAGCCTGCAAAGGGGAAAAAGATTGAGGGCTGGTAATGTTAGCCTCCATTTGAATTTAGATGTGAGTTTCCCCCGCAGCTGCTGAAGGGCTGCAGTCAGAAAATGGCAGCAGCCGTTCTCCCTGATCAAATATCGTGAACAGGTAGGAGGGAGGAATGAAAGTGCTGAATAACAACATGCGCTTGATGCTTTATGACACTCCGTGTTTGTACACACGCTCCCTTTTAAAGATACACTACTGACTGAAGCTGCGTGGCTCCACCACTAACATTCCTCTGTGTTAGTCTTTCCTCCTCCTCTGTGAATCATCCTCTTTTTCCACTTTGATATTGTTTGCTAAAGCTGGGAGCTCGGCGGTCTTTTGTTGAGCTTTGAATCCAGCTGCTCGGATCGAGTGGAAGTGAACGGTTGTGTTTGTCTTGTAATTGAACATGATGGGCACATTTAGATGAAGCCAGAGCTCACGGCAGGGCCGCGGAGAATCACAACAGAATAAGTCAGCCGTCCCTTTGTGGACTACGTATGATATATATACTTTATTGATGCTGCTCGCTGGTGCCAATCTGTGTGAAGATGATCAGAGCGCGTTGATTGGAGGCTTTATTGCGTCGTTCCACCACAGCAGGTCCACCATAGACCACTTGTCAAAGAAGCTCAGTGGGGGCTCGACAGTAGACGCTGTTAATAACTCAATTAAGACAATAAAGCCATCATTTCAGTAATTCACTTTTTTAATCAGAAAAAAAGTGATATTCATTTGCAATTATATACCCTAATTACAAGTATTAGAGCCACATTTAGGGAAAAAACTAATCTGAGATTTAGAGAATAAAGTCATAATATTATGAAAATAAAATCAGAAGTTTCCTAGAAAAAAAAGTCGTAATATTATGAGAATAAAGTCATAAGTTTAAGAGAAAAAAAGTAATAATATTATGAGAATAAATTCGTAAGTTTAAGAGAAAAAAAGTAATTATATTATGAGAATAAAGTCGTAAGTTAACAAGAAACAAAGTTGAAATATTATGAGAATAAAGTCAGAAGTTAAAGAGAAAAAAAGTCACAATATGAGGATAAAATCATAAGTTAACAAGAAAAAAAGTTGAAATATTATGAGAATAAAGTCGTAATATTATGAGAATAAAGTCATAAGTTTAAGAGAAAAAATCGTAGTATTATAAAGTAGTAACGTTATTATTGCGTATAACTTTGGCAGCCCTAAAACGTCTTCTTCTTACTTATTGGCCAACATCAGGGCTGCAACTAACGATTATTTTCATTGTCCATTAATCTGTTGAATATTTTCTCAATTAATCGATTATCAAAATAGTTGTAATAATTTAGTAGTTGACAGCTAATTGATTAATCGTTGCATGTCTAGCCGACATACAGCAAACACCAATACAGATATATTAGCCTGGCCACTTTATTAGTCTAGCTGTTTACCACAACGTAGCAAATGTATTCAAATTACATCTAAATCATCAAAGTCATGTTAAATGAAATGACAGCAGATAAAACTCCTGATGTGTAAAACAAAAACCTTCATAACCAACTTGAAATATGGACAAAATAATTTAGTAACATGCTCTGATCATATTATTACAATATCAGAGACGATAACGTTGAATTCTCTCCGTCAGCCCGTTTCATTAGTTCTGGGTCGAGGCAGCTTCAGCCACAGCTTTACAGACGAGTGTCATCATGTTCAGACAGCGTTACGTAACTGGAGTGGAAGAGCTGTCAGGGAGTCCAGTACACCGTGTTAGCCGTGTTCAGGGTGTGTTTAGTGTCTGCGGGGTGGAGGCGGCGGCGGCGGTCAGCGGGCCCGTTGGTGCTCCACCTGCCCCACGGTGGTGGAGCAGCAGCTTCGGCCAAGGACGCCGCTCCCAGTGATCACGTCACCAGTTGTGCCTTTTCAGCGCTGCGGCCTTGAGGGACAGGTGTAAATGTAGCTCCAACCTTGACTCACGAAACCAGCCCTGCTGCTCTTCATTTATTTATCAGCCCCTTCCTCTTCCTCCTCCTCCTCCTCTTCCCTCTCATCCCCTCCAGGACGAGCTTCATTATTCCTGCCTGCTCTTTTTTCACCCCGCCCCTGCATTCCTTTAGAGATGTGAATAAAAGTGACAGCGGGGGCCGCTGAAATGACAGAATCAGCCTGTCTGCAGGGTCACTTGTCACCCTCCCCTCCCCCCCTCTATAACTTCTCTTAGCCCCACCACCCACACCACCACCCCACCCCTCTCTCCTCCGTCTGCAGCTGCTGCCACATAGCACATAACCTCGTCTCAACTCCCTAACTCTAGACAAACATTTATAATTTCTCACCGCACACCTCCCACAGAAAGATAAGACCACGATCGTTTGTAAGCCGTTTCATCACGGCGGCTGAGGAAGTGACAGCGTCGTGAAGAGGGGAGTGTTTGTTTCATTTTTATTGTATTCTCGCAGGCACAGAAAATAACTTCACGTCAGTAAGATGTGCTGCAGTCGACCCCCGAACCATCGCTCACTGGGAGATTATTAGTGCAACTTTCACAAATTGAAAATCCATCACCTTGATGTGATGCACTAATAGAAATAGAATAAGGAGTAGAACGGACATTCAAATCAACGTAGCAGAGCGGCGGCCATATTTATATGTACCGTTGCCATAGAGACCGCTGTAGCGGGCCGACTTCTGTATAAACTAAACCGACTTGCGGCAAGTGGGGAAGTAATGTTACGAAGCACAGAGAGCCGGAGTAAAGGAGTCAAATTTAACAACTTAATGCTTCATCCTCTCAGCGGAGGAAAGCACGTCGTTATCAGCAGATGAGCGACAACTTTGTTCGGCTCGTTTTCTGTAACAAGCGAGGCGTTGAAGCACGGTGGAATTAGCAAGCAAGTCAGCAACGAACGCCGGACTTTCCCACTTGAGACCATGTCTCGTAGTCACGTTGTAGCTTTAAGCCAAACCATAATGTTTTTTTTACTAACTAAACCTAACCCAGCTGAGGCATACACGAAAGCTGGGCTTACACGATTTTGCCGGACAGTCGGATGAATTTCTGACATGTCAGAAATTTTGGTCAGCCGTCCGCAGGCTCTCGTACAGTTGAAGCAGACCGATTCCCCGACGTAAGTCCCTTTCTTCTACTCGTTTCACAGTAATCAGAGCGTAGCTATCAAGATAACAATGTACAATAGATATAGGCTAGTAAAATGTAACTTGCTTACCTCTACCTACTGTCCACGTCTTCCTCGCCACCTGCGAGTCCATATAACGTTACACCGCTGCCTCTTTTTTTTTTTAGACGTTTCAGCAGACAGGATGATCAGAGATGATCAAAGCAGCACGTTGTTAGCATTGTGACCCGTACAGACCTCTGCTAGCAAACAAACTTTACCTGCCTCGGAGCTTTACATCGCAAATGATCTACTCGTACAGTAGAAGTAGGAAGTACACAACAACATTTCTAAAATCTTACAGTGTATGCCCAGCTTTAATAGTTTTTTTTTGTGCTTTTGTTTGTTTTGTTTCAGTTTACAACCTTAATCATGTGTTTAAAACTGTTTAAAACTGTGACCGTAATCCAGGAGAAGATATGTTTCCCTCAAAACGTATTTTGGTTATGTAGTTAAGTTGTATGGGAACGTAATCTTGTGGAAGACTGGCCTCCGGGAGCTGTGTCCGTTCTGTTTCCGTATGATTACTAATATTTTTTGGACTGTCTTAGACCATAGGAATAACATGTATGAATCTTGAAAATGGGTGTAGTACCCCTTTAAATTATCAATAAAATCCAAAGTAGGGTCAGTATTACGCCGTCTGTACCTGCAGACTTCATCATCGGATTCTTGCAAACTGGATGTAATGAACTCGTCTCTTCACGCGAAGCTGCCGTCACTCCTGATTGTGAATGCGCGGTGCTAACAATGCAGGAGGTGCCACGTGAACAATCAGAAGCAGCGGTCGTGCCGCGCGTCGCCGTGTCAGAGACGGAGCGGCTGATCTACGACCGCTGCGGGGCGGCAGGTCTATTCCTCAGCCAGCTGCACCGTGCCGCAGCTTATCTCCGGCTGTGTCTTCAGCTGATGGATGACTGGAGCAGGCTGACGACAGCACCGAGCTGGGAGGGGAGGGGGGAGGAAGACGAGGGAGAGGAGAGAGTAGCGGCCCCCCAGTGGTTGAACACAAGCCTGCAGACCTGAGACGCAACATGCCGCCCTGCTTCCCCCTGCTGCAGGCTGTAGATTATTTTAAAGTTAGATGAAGCAGCTTTGCTTCTCGTCTGGAGAGGGAGCTCTGTCTGCTGCGCCCGAGATTTAGTGTCAGCGGTGTATTTTATCACCCTCGTGGTTCAGTGCCAGCAATGCTTGTTAGGGTTGTTTAGTAACTAAATAGCAGGATGGGTGTGTGCTGGAATTTCCTGTCACCTTTTGTGTCAGTGCAACCGAAAGGAAGCCGAGGACGCTTTCTATGCCTGCTGAAAGTTGGCAGAATATTTCCATGTTTATTTGGTTTTCTGTTTTTTTAAGAAGCGTTCTACATACATTTTTCTAAACATAGCTTTCAGTCTTTATGTTTAGCTTCGGTGTAAAGAGGATGTGGGTAGTCTAGAGTCTGTCAGTGCGGTCTCCCCCTCTCTTCTTCAACCATGTTGTGATTTCCTCTCTGCACACCGTGGCCAATCTCATTACTAGCTGATATTTCATAACAGACTGGAGTGTTTTTCCCCACTTTGATTTTTTGGCTCGCTGACTGATTGTCCTCCGGCCCTGCGGGTTTACACACTGCAGGCTCCGAAAGGTCAGCTTTTAACAACAAGTCAAGTATAATGACTCCATATTGAGTGAAAGTGGCTTTGTTTGCCGTCTTGCGTCAGTGTTTTTTTTTTTTTCACGGCGTGACATTTAGCAGGAGTTATGTTCCATGTGTGCGCCTGCGCCCCCGCTCAGTCAACGTGATAGCATCTCCGTGCATATGTCGGCATTATCTTAACCAGTTTTACAACTCCCGACAATCAACTCTCAAAGCAGGAAGTGCGCACACACAACAATGGCCTATTGAGTCATTTTTTTCTCCTCCTCCTCCTCCTCCTCCTCCTCTTTTATATGTCTCCTCTCCGGCCTCACAATAGCGCTCTGTTAGTCTCCGAGGGGGAAACTCGGGGCGGGTGAAAAGCGCCAGCTCTCTGGAACACACTCGGCAGAGAGAAGCCTGTTGTTTCTGCACAGCGGATGGCCATTTGGTAGCGCTTCCACCCTCCTCCTCCTCCTCCTCCTCCTCGCTCTCTGGCTCGCTCACTCAGCCCCTCCTCCGCCGCTGTGTCGCCTAGCAACGGAGGGCTGGAGCAATCGGAGCAGGGGCAGAGCGATTCAGGGAGCAGATTGGCGGATGATTTATTAGCTGGGCTGGAGAGCAGTGAGCCCAGGCAGCTGAAATGGAGCCTTAAACTGGAGCCGACGTGCAGAGAGGAGGGGAGGAGGAGGAGGAGGAGGAGGAGGGAGCCAGCTAGAGAAAGAAAACGAAAGGGAGGGAGGGAGGGAGCACACGGCTCCTCTATGGAGACGGACGGACAGACTGTGTAAATAGTACAGTCGGGGGAACATAATTAAGGTGACATAATTAGGACAGACACGCAGGCTGCATGGGCAGGTCTGATTATTGACTAGAAATCTCAATCCAAACTCCCTCGGTGGCGAAACCAAACTCAATTCAGTCAGCAGAATCCTCCTCTGTCTTAAAAAAAAAAGCGAAGACTTGTGAGAATACTTCACCTTTAAAGCTGCAGTCGGTAGAAATGGAGCAAATGTGATTAAAAAAAAAGTTATTTTTATAAAACAGTCACTATATCCTGACAGTAGTGCATGAGACAGGTAAAAAAAATCATGTTCCTCCGGTGCCTCTTATAGCATCTGTAAGATTTCATAAACCGGAGGAAAACAACCAATCAGAGCTGAGCTGGAGCCTTGTCGTCTCTGAGCAACTGTCAATCGCTCGCCGATCAAACGGCCAAACTAGGCAGTGCTGATCAAATATGAATCAATATCATGTTACTGTAATGCCTATTTCTCTCCAAATGTTTTCAGAAACATCTTGTAGTGTACTGTTTAGCTGTAAAATGATAATAGTGTGTGACCCAGCAGCCATGTTGAGATAAGTTGAGGAAATACCAAGCACCGCCCACCAGCCAGAGCACAGCCAATAGGAACGCTCTCTCTCTCTCTCTGACATGACCTGTGATCGGTCAAAGTCTCCCGTCACGGGCTAGATGTTCTCAAGCCTGAAATCAGAGCCATGAGGAGGTGCAGAACTCTTGAATTACAATATGCTGAAAGGTTATTATGGGATTTTTGCCCAATGATGCCAAAAACCTACTGAAGCTTCAATGCTCTTTCTTACTCTCTCCATCCTTCCTCAAAAAAAAAGAGTAATTTTCTAGACACTTCGATGTGACTTCATGCACCTGCAGCCTCGTGACACTGAGCTGAGTGTAGAAGCACTTTTTCTTCCTACACTTTGGTCCGCCAAACGAATAAATGTAATTGATTTTTTTTGTCACAGCAGGTCCACTACCTCAGGTACAGACGCAGCTCTCTCACCTCACTGCTGCTAAAGAGACATTAAACACATCATTTTAAACTCATCCTCAGGACTAAACTCTGCTCCAGGATCATTTAAAGCCAATATTTAAAGTGAATATTTACCTAGCTGTTGTCTGTCAAACAAACCCCCGTACTGTAATGTCGATCCTCCTCTGGTCGTACGCAGCTCTGTCTACTGTTTGACTGACAGCCCAAATGGTAATCTGCTCTTAACCCCTCGAGTGGTTGGGTGTCGGATGTTGGATGTTGGGGGGGTTTGAGCGCTTGTGTTGGAGACGGCTCCATCTACTGGCTAATCAACCGCTACACCTTCGCTCTGATTAATGCAAATGAACTGCTGTCTCATGTCACTGATGAGGCTGTTTTTCTGTTCAGCTGTTCAGCTTGTGTTTGATTACTTAGTCTGGTTTAACTTTTATATTTTGCTCCTCACAATAAAACTATTGAGTTTGTTTGGAGATAAATACAGTCATTCAGATTGTAAGTCTGTCTTTCTCGTCTTTAATTCCCCCCCTCCCCTCCCTGAAAGACAGTTGCAGCTGTCTGTGTTACTTCTGTAAAATTTGCCCTTTGTTCCCCACCGAAATCTGGGTATGTAAACAATCTGTGGTTACATAACGCACTGTACACGGCGTTGGAAAAATGAACTCCTGACGCTCTGAGAGAGGCTCCACGTCTGGTTTTCCCTCTCGCTTGTCTCCTTCCTACCATGTCCGAGAGACCTTTCTCCACACAAATTTGTATCCGCCTGCCTCCCCTTCTCGGGCTGGCAGCTAGTTGTAGTTTGTGCCTCTCGCCCCCAAAGCTCTGAATGCATTTAAAGGACTGCTGTAGTTTTTTATTGAAGTAGGTCGATTTGGTTTAGTTTTAATAACAAACAGCGTGCCTGGCTGTTCCCTCTCTGTGTGTGCGGGGGTAGAGACATGAAGCCAGAGTTAGAGGATGGAGAAGAGGCTGAAATGAGCTCCGACGCCAACATGAAGCGCAGGACTCCACTCCGGGTTTTCCAGCCTGCTGCGAACCAGAGGCTCTCTTGCAGAAAGATCACATGTAAAGCCTTCCCCTTTGTAGTGGAAGAGCAGAGAGTGACAAGCTATTTCTTGCTTGTAAAAGAAAAGGAGGAAAAAAAAAAGCAACGTACCGTCGGAGACAGTGTGGATTTGCCCCTTACATTTTCCCCTTATACCTGTGGCTGGACGTAGAGATTTGTGTTGCGCTCCCGGAGGACTTTTCCCCGCTTTTTGCTGGAGTTACTTGGTGGAAACGGTTGGCTGAGATCACTGAGGAACGGGGCTCGCCTCTGGAACAAGAAAGTAAATCTGTTGGTTGTCTGCTTCGCTGGTTATGAATGTTTTCAGCCTCCGCTCTTTTTACGGCTCGCGGTCTGTGGCTTCTTAAAGGAGAAGAAATACAATTAGCTTTTCAGTGTTTTATCCGTTTTCTGATGTTGTTTTCGTGCTCAGTGAGGTGAGGTGGCGTGTTCACGTTGAGTTTTCATGTCAGGTTAAAATCTGCTGTTATGAAGTAGCATTTTCTGTCATCACGCCGTTCATCTCTAGTCGCTCCTTTAAGGGTGTATTTGTTGATTTTAAATTGTGACATGTTTAGTATGCTGTTAAAATGTCCAGACAGAAATAGAAGCTGTCCACCGTGCACAGTGAGGCGTTTTCTTGCTCTCAAGTTGACTTTAAACTTTTCACTTTTCACGTTCAACACGTACACCGTCAAGAACGTTCTCATATTATATTATATTTTTTTAAAACTGTATTTTTCTGTCCACATGAAAAGACGAGTTAAACCTTAGCGTCTCTCTCTCTCTCTGCCTCACTTGTCATTTCCTCTCTTCGTTTTTTGCCCTGACATGGCTGTGTTTTCTCCTCCGGAGTTTAAACGGCGGCAGAGATTTTTTGTAGATACACATCAAACCTCCCCCGACCACAGACTTATCGAAATGAAAACAATTTTTTGTCGTGGTGTTAGGCTGTAACTTTATGCGGTCGCAGTTTAGCTGACTTCACACATACTAACAGATCTCTTTTCTCTCTCTTTCTCTCTCTCTCTCTCTCTTCTTCTGTGAAAAAATTGCAGAAGCGCTTCATTAAAGGGTTGAGACAGTTCGGCAAAAACTTCTTCAGGATCCGGAAAGAGCTGCTGCCCAACAAAGAAACGGTAAGACCGATTTAAAGCTCTCTGTGCTGCTGAACTTTTTTTCAGTGTGCGTGTCATTTGTTTTATAGCGCTGGAACGTATAAAACGAGCTACATGTGGTTTGCTCGTAACTAATGGAAAGCAGTAAAACATTTTTCAGTATAATATTGTGAGCATGGCTGGTTTTTAAACCAGAGGCCTTATTGATAAGGAGTAAGTGCTGCCTGCCAACAACTGAGCTGCAGGGAAAAAACAAACACATCTTGTTATACCTGAGAAGATTAAATGCACTTTACAGTCGACCACTGAAACCTTACAAGTGCCTCGCTGAACATTAATTAGCACCCTCTGTTAGCGAGTAGTAAACAAGTTGTGCAGATGTGAGTGTTTACAGCACATCTCAGGTCTGAGGAGCAGCCTGCTTTATCTCATGTTCGTGCAGCACTCCAGATTCTTTTTTTTTTTTTTTCCTACATTTTCACCAACTTTCAGAGTTGACTCTATAAAGTGCAGCCTAACGGCCTCCACGAGGATTAAGAAGCAGGATACGATGGGAGCTTTTTAAAGTGAACAACAAACACGAAACCTCCGATGGTTGTGCTTTTAAAGGAAACTATTTAATTCAGCGTCTCAAAAGTGGCAAATTTATAGAGACAGAAGACACATGCTGCTCTTTTAAAGGCCCAATCAGTTAGTTTTGATCATGTAAATTAGAGAGATATATTCACTAGGGTCGTGTGTTGGCAAGAATCAGGCGATGAGATGTGTATCATGACACAGGGGTTACGATTCAAGATATTGCGATAAAGATATAGTAAGTAAGGCGATTTTTTTTAAACTAATTTTAGGAGAACAGTCATAGTATAAAGAACACCCCACCACATGCAAAACAAAAGTTTACTCTTGTATGCAATCAGAGCAGCGGGATCTGCATTTGCATTTATCACGGTCCCTGTAACATCCACATCATAGCACTACTTTGAGAGGATGTATCTCTTTGCAAATAAAATAAAGTATCGACTGAGTTCCTCTTTGCAGGTAAACTATTGAATAAAACTCGATACTGTGTTTTTGAGAATCGATACAGTATCACAAAACATAATATCACTATATTCAATTTTTCCGATATTTTCACACACCCCTGATATTCACACACACAAATCAAGAGTTAAAGATGTGAAATCAGAGTGTTTCTTTTAATTCAGGCTCCTTTGTTTGATTACATCACCGGTGTCGACAAACCTTCAACGGCATCAGGAAATATTAACACCTTTTCTTGCTGTCAAATGTGAGAACTGAAAGTGAAAGTAGGTTGAACTTTGGCGTCACTTTTGTTTTTACATCTTGAACTCAGATTATTGTGCCTACTACGTATTGTTGAGGATTAAATTATAATGTTGTTATTGCATTATATATGCAGGGTCTGAAATCAACTATTTTCACTGCCTACCTTTGTCTGCCAATCAGAAATTTTATCTGCCATGTTTTTAAATCTCTGCTAAATGAAGAAATAACATTTTAGATCAGATGTCATTCAATGTTCAATATATTTTACATAAAAAACATTACATACACGGTAAATTACAGTGTTCGAATTACAGTAGCTTCTGGGGAGCCCTATTTTTTGTGGGGACGGAGGGTACTGTGCACAGTACTGTACTGTACTTTGTTATTGTCATCTATAGTGGTTATTTGCATAAAAACACACAATTCAAACGATTATGATTATTTAAATATTTGCTTTGATTACAGAAAATCTTGGTAAATTGTTATGAAGTTAAACAGCTCATAATCCCCTCTCTAATATCTATTTTATATTGATGTGAAAACAACTGGATGTATACAAGTTTCTCGCCAAAACTTAATTTTACGAGATTACATTTGAACACATCGTGATAACGTTGTAATTTACCTTCACCCAATGGTCATTTTGCAGAGCAGACCGTGAACGCCTCATAATAATATCTCGATGGCACCTCCATTAACGTTAGTAGCTCCGTTATTTATCCAAGCAGGACTATGCTGCTCACCTGCTGCTGACAGGTAACGTTACCAACTCTCCTCCTGCTGATTATAACACAGGTTTGTTTTTAGTAGCGCCATGCTTTTGAGCGCTTTTTTTTCTCTCCGCTGTGGCTCCGGTCCCAAACAAACTGAAACATGATACAGCGTGCTTATGCGTCATGTGCTTGCGCAACTGTCAGAAAGCATCAATACAGAGGAATCGATGGTCACGGAGGCAAGAGATGCCAAGAAAGTGGACAATCACTGTTCTCTATTCCCATCACTAGCGTTTTCTCTGCCTGCCAAAGTGGCAGGTGTGCCAACAATTTACCCCGCATTTGGCCGGTGCTAATTTCAGACCCTGGTTATACGTCTTGGTAGTTTTAAGATCACTGACAAACATTTAGATTAAAGGTGACAAAGTGATTTAATAATATCTGCCACGCTTTGAGGAACTAATTGTGTTGTTTACGTACACGGGGAGAAGTTTTGCTCCTCTCTCTGTGTGTGTGTGAGCGTGTTAATCATTACCGAACAACCGGGTGACTCATTTCACGCTACAAAATGGGTCTAACGACGACAAACAACAAGTTATTAAATGTGATCATTATGTTGAAAACAAGACATGGCAATAAGCTGCTGACTTTACTGTCATCTGTCTCATTATATCGGCGCAAGGAAGCCGTTACAGCTCCAGAAGGGTTTCATTTTTTTTATCTGAGGGAACATGCTGTACGTGTACATGTTGCCTTCAAAGTGCCCCGCACCTTTGACTCGGCTGTTAAATAATTCTCAGATATGCGTTTTGATTCATAAAGCGGTGCCGAGCTTGCTGTTTTCAGCGAGGCTGCTCCTGCTGACACAGACTTCAAAGGGAAATCAAAGGTGTTTGTCGTACTTCTTCATTTCCTCGTCTGCTGTCGGCCCTTCTTCTCAAACACCCCCCCACACACACACACACACACACACACACACACACACACACACACACCATCACCACCACCACACGTCATGTAATATTTTTTTTACTCAAGAACTCTTTAGCGTCGCCTCCTTTTGTGCTGCATTTTTTTTTTTTTATTCCCCAAAACCAATTTGAACCTCTTGAATAAGAGATTAAAGTGTATGAACACAGTTTCCTCACAGAGGTTTCTTCAATTATTTTTACTGGTTCTGAAATATACGACTAGTCCGGCTGATTGGCTATAAAGGAGGTATTATTAATGTAATTCAACCTGGAGGGGGGAGAGTCTACTTGGCAGGAGAGGTAATAGACCTCCTCCAGGATCCAGGCCTGCCACCACCACAGAGCAGAGAGATTAATTTTCCCCCTACAAATGGAAAATAAACTGCCCTTTAAACATATGAAAAGAGGGAGAAAATGACGGGCGACCGGAGGAGAAGGGGGTAAGGTGGGGCGTCAGCTCGATATAGACACTGGGTTGTCGCACAGGAGGGAGGAAAAAAAAACTCTTGGCTTATGATTGAACTTGGTCTGAGGCAGGAGAAAGCTCATTCCCAAATCCTGTGAGCACAACAAGATATTTTAGGTCCCGGATATTTTCCC
This sequence comes from Sebastiscus albofasciatus, assembly GCA_916701655.1. Taxonomy (NCBI): domain Eukaryota; kingdom Metazoa; phylum Chordata; class Actinopteri; order Perciformes; family Sebastidae; genus Sebastiscus; species Sebastiscus albofasciatus. Next base: position 29,292 of record CAKAOI010049912.1, read on the forward strand.
ATTATCTCCCGTCACAGGCACGTTTCCGTCATTCCACTTGCATGAAAAAAATAGAAGAAGCATGTCGCAGAAATGAGGCGCCCTAAGTTGTGGCCGGAGCGCTGTCGTTGAGCCGGAGTGCAGAGCGTAAAGCCCTCGGGCTGATATCCAGAGTACAGTGTGTCTGCCTCCCCCCGCTAGCCCCTATTAGCCGCGCTGCCCCAGAAGTGCCAGCAGCGCGGCTCAAAACACCCAGTGCCAAGGGTAAGCAGCACCCAGCGCTGTGTAAACACACCGGGCCCCGACCAGCACTCAGGAATGCTTTATATAAAGTCACATAAAGGCCCCGGAGGGGGGGACGTGGGTGTGTCGTCGTCGTCGTCTGACCGTCTGCAACTTTTTGCTGCCACCATTTCCTCCAGGACGTCACGGAACACGAGCTGCTTCCAGTGTTTAAACAACTAAATGTGCTGAAATGGCAGATAAACAGATAACTCTGCTGCTGATATTTTCACTTCACAAAAATGTGGTTTTATGGGATATGAACTTGCAGTATTTGCAGAACAGATTAGTATCAGCTACAGCTCTGTTTGCAGAGAAAGTGACAGTTGAAAATGAGATGTAATTATAAAGTTTGGGCTTATTTCCATATAACATTGAGCCCAAACCAGTTCACTGGTGGAATAAGGTACTGCAGTTAACATTTGCAGATGAAATAGGGGCGATAAGATACGATGTTATTGCGATTTTAAACATTTTGCGATAAGATATATTGTGATAAATGACCCTTTTTCAACTGCAAATGATGCAGTTTGTCAACATCTGTTTTATCTAATAAGATGCAGATCCACTCTTTTCATCTCTTCATGTTTTCATTCACATATCTTGAGGTCAGAGGTCAAGGGATCTCTTTAAAAATGGCAGTTTTTTTCTCGCCAAACTTTAGCGTAACTATGGAGCATTATTTAGCGTTCTTCCCGACAAGCTAACACGACGTGGTTGGTACCAATCAATTCCTTATATGATACTAATAATAGTTTATATAATAAAAGCTCAATACTTATATTTCCACGCAAAAGATGGCGTTACAATGCTGCAGCTATGGAGCAATATTTTATTTATTTTTTCCCCCACCCCTAAAATGACATGTTTTGAAGAAGTTAATGTGCAAATAAGAACATATTAACGTGAGTGACTGGAATGACATTATTTTGCAGACGAGGCTGTTTCCAGTGTTCCAGTCATAATATGCATCACTGAGTAAGAAACTGTATTCGGTACAGCTTGTGTCTGAGATTATAAATTGCATGAAAACACAAGTAATTCATTCACTTTATAGTCACATATCAGCTTATTATGTATTTATAAGATGATAAACATGTTTCACAATAGAACACAGAGCGACTATAATCTAATAAACTTGATGAAGCAAAACGATTTACAAGCGTGGAACAAAAGCTCGGTGTGAATGTGTGAATGTTTATCAGTTCAGTTTCCCCCTCGAGGCTCCAGTCCTGCATCCTGGAGTTTATCCTCATTTAAATATTAAAGTTCATACAGGACATCAGCACGGAGTTAGCATCAGCACCGACATAGTTTACTAGTTGTATTTCAGTCATACTACTCATTTCTATTAACCTACATAGTAATATAATAGTTTTAGTAATGCAGTCAGCTGGTTCTTGCACAGCACAACATCAGCTGCAGGTCGTGTAAACTTACAGGACAGAAAGAAAGAAAACATTGAACTGATTCATGGAGACGTTTTTATGCTGCTGGTTCCTGCTTCGTTTTGGCACGGAGCTGGAGAAGACAGAAAGGTGCAGTGTGTTAGAAAAGCCAACAAAAGTGTGTGTTTTTGTGTTTGTGTTGACGTCACAAGTCAAACAAGTGTCCTCGGATGGACAAGTAGCAGAAAGACCAACCATGTCATACTAGCTTGTTGCGAAGGAGATTAAATAACGCTCCAAACTTACGCTAAACTTTGGCGAGCAAAAACTGTCATGGCCATTTTCAAAGGGATCACTTGACCTCTGACCTCCAGATGTGTGAATGTAAATGGGTTCTCTGGGTACCCACGAGTCTCCCCTTTACAGACATGCCCACTTTATGATAATCACATGCAGTTTGGGGCAAGTCATAGTCAAGTCAGCACACTGACACACTGACAGCTGTTGTTGCCTGTTGGGCTGCAGTTTGACATGTTGTGATTTGAGCATATTGTTTTATGCTAAATGCAGTACCTGTGAGGGTTTCTGGACAATATTTGTCATTGTTTTGTGTTGTTCATTGATTTCCTATAATAAATATATACATACATTTGCATAAAGCAGCATATTTGCCAACTCCCATGTTGATAAGAGGATTAAATACTTGACAAATCTCCCTTTAAGGTTCATTTTCAACAGATAAACAAATATTCGTTAACACTCTTAAAACAGTTATTTGAACTATGCAACTTTTTTAGTTTTTGAGATCTGCTCGTTTTTATGAGCAGATCCGGAGCAAAGGCGTTGATGGTTTCATTACATTACGTGTGGAACGGAGCATCACGAGCGTGCAACATGATGACGATGCATAAGACAGAAGCCATAGGGTTCAGGACATATCTGGGCTCGTGGCTGACCTGAGCTGGATGTCTGATTTTAAAAAAACGTTGCCTCGCTCATGTCGACACTTAGGCTACATCCACACTAATATGTTTTTAAAACGCATAATTTCTGCTACGTTTACGCCTAGCGTCCGTACTACTGCTGTGTTTTCGAGCCCCCTAAAACCTTGTTTTAGTTTTAAAACTCCAGGGTTGCGTTCTAGTCTGGACGGATCGAAACAGAGACCTTTGAAAACGATGACGCAGACGCCCACGTTCGCTTCTTGATTGAGTCTTATGAGTCATGACATGTCCTTCCCTGATTCGTCACGCCTCATCACGTGAACCTTTTCAGGAAGAAAACAAACGGCATCAGCCTCGACCACCAGCGGTTCATTTCAACATGATAATGAGTTACAAGCGTTGCTGACCGTGTGCAGTTAAATTCTGCATTTCATAATGCTACCTGCTACTGCCTATTATTTGAGCACTTTACATCAATTCCCGTGTCCAGCGCTGCTTCCTGTTTACAACACCAGATGCATGCCCAGTGTACGTGAATGATCATGTGATATGCGTTTTCAGGCGTGGTAGTAGGAGAACAATGAAACGACCCTAAAACGCTCGTCTGGACGGAGATCGTTTTGGTTTTAAAATGCAAAACATATTAGTGAGGATGTAGCCTCAGATCAACCAGGACGTCTTGCAGCATCTTGTTCCTCCTCCTCCTCCTCCTCCTCCTGCTCCTCCTCGGGCCCTGTCATTTACAGGACGGCCAACAGGAGAACAGTGTTCTCAACACAACCTCGCAGCAGATGTTTGCCCCGGTACAATCTGTACAAATGTCAAATTGAATTCATTGCCATGTCCTTAGCTCAGCAGCCAGAACCTTGGGGATGACTGTGATTATACATACTTTGGTTCAAACACTAATTAAACCAGCTACAAACTACAGGGGCCTGGTCCAGTTGGCAGCAGCTGTCAGCAGTGTGACAGAACAGCTTTCGCGTTTGGTAAATGATATAAGTTGTTTAGGCAGTGGAATCGCTGTCGGCTGACGGACGCTCGACCGGCGCGTATTGATGTTCTCTTCGCAGACCACAGGCAATTCAGCGTGTGGGCTAAAATGTTTTTTTTTTTCAGCCTAATAGACGGAGCACGGAGATCAGGAGCTCCCTGTGTAATTGAGTTCTTTGGTGAGCTCCAT
>CAKAOI010049912.1:33087-51627 GCA_916701655.1 Sebastiscus albofasciatus
GGGGGGGGGGGACTAGCTTATCAGCAGAACACGCAGCATCGACCCTCCAGCAAAAAAAAAAAAAGGCACTGTTGCCATCCAATCTGCTTTCACTGGCAAAAAGCGCTTACAGCGGGGGAAAAAACACGAGTGCTGATTCTTCAGCGTGTGCATCCCTGGCCTGTGAAAGCAGAGCTTATTCAGTCATTCTCCAGCAGAAAGGCGCCGCGCAGCAGGGAATGGCTGTCTATTTAACCGCCTTTCACATGCACTCTGCTCCGCCAGCCAAGGTCCTCTCACCATTCACTCGCCTCACGTCTAAAGAGGACGGAGAAAGTGATTTTTATTTCACCCGCTATTCACCTGCGACCTTGTAATTTTTTGCAGGATGGTTGTTAATGTTTTATCTGCATATTATGTGACTACTGAACTGAAATCAAAAAGCATAATCTTTATGTCATCTGAATTATATAAAGACTACATTAATTAAAGTAGAAAGAAAGAAGCGTTAATAGCAATGCTGTTAACCCTCGTGCCTCACTTTAAGTTCATCTTTTAACCCGTATCAGTCCTGATCATAACGACCAAATATTCATTCATTTCATCAGAATTTTAACTCTTTAAATGCCAGTTTGTTTAAGCTAAAAGGTTATGTAAGTCAATAAACCATAATAGTTAACAAGAGTATTGAAAATGTGTCATACATTTAAAATTATGTTGTTTCATACAATATTTGTAAATAAACACACAAAACATATTGATCCAAAATATTTCTAAATGCAGAAACATGAACAAAACATTTCTTAACACTCCATAAGATACTTGAACTATTGCACATTTTTTAGTTTTTGAGAGGCAGAGAAAATGTATTTATAAATTTATTTCACCCGGTATTCACATGGGACCTTCTCATTTCACAGGAAGGTTTTTAATGTTTTATCTGCATATTATGTGACAACTGAGCTAAAGTCATAGAGCATAATTTTATGTCATCTGAATCATATTAAGATTACATTAATTAAAGAAGAACGAAACATTAATAGCAAGTCTTGTGCCTCACTTTAAATAATATCTGTGTCAAAAAAACTGCCATAAAAATATTATATATTAATATTATTTTCCACTTTAACTATCATCAGTCTTGATCATAACCACTAAATATTCATCAATTTCTTCATTTATCAGAATTTTAAGCCTTTAAATGCCAGTTTGTTTACATAATGTCACTGTTTTGTTATGAAAAAAAGTAATATATATTTTCTTTATACGAAATGCTAGGGGGATTTTTTTTCTTTCACAGTCTGAGATATGTCAATGCAGCAACATTGATTTGTATGCTATATACATTAACACAGACAAAATTATAAAAAAAAAGAAATGAAAAAGCCCAAAAATGTCCCTAGTGAGGCACAGGGGTTAAAAGACTCGAGATAAATTAAAGCTGCTTCGCGCACGTCGGGGGAAGTGGCGAGATGCAGGTTGAAGCAGTGTCCGTCAGACACCGGACGCACCAGTTAGACGTTATTTCCTGTGTTGATTGAGTGCCACAAATTTTGCACCTCTTCCTGTGTCCACTACATGGCACTAGAGAACACGTGCTAAAAATGCATGATCTTGCTCATTATCAAGTGGAGACCACACCATGTACATTTCATGTAGATCGGCTGATGTTTGTCACGCAACGCTGACTTCCTGTTGCCAGTAGGTGATGCTATGAGTCAATATTACCATCTGGATGTCCTCGGGCCTGAACGGCTGTGAAGTAGGTCAAGTTTCAGGCAGATTTTACCAAGTACAGTCGCGTTACAGCAGTTTGTCGTTCAATCGTGAATCATGTAAATTCTCCGCCGTCAACGTCGTTTCATAAAAACTCAAGATTTTAGCAACTTTTCATCACAAAGGTCCGTTAAAGTTTGTTAATGTACAGAGCTCAAGATAAATAAATGTGAACTTTTTCACTTCGGGTCGAGACAAAAGGCCCTGCAGACATCACAGATACACTCCTGACCTTTGACCTTTAGCCACATGCGCGTTTACAAAGTCCCCCCCCTACAGTTACAGTCAGTATGAGGATGATCGAAAAGCCACCGATGCTCTATATAACCTGTCGTGGCCGATGAAGAACACCAAGTCCAGGGGTCGAGCACATACATAATTAAACCCTGGTTTGATTTAAGCTCAGAGAAATACGTCCCCCCTTTCACCTCGGTGAAATGAATCAGGAGGCCGTCCTCCCTCCTCCCTCCTCCTCCCGGCTGCAGACTGAGGAGGCAGGTTCATGCTGCACTAATGGATGTTTACACAGCTCACTATCAGCCAGCACAACCCAGAAATCACATGCTCCCTGCACGCCGTGGCTAAACTGCCTTAAGTTTTTAGCAGGGATTTTTATTTGCAGAGAGATCTTTTTTTTTTTTTTTTAGGAAGGGTTGTGGTTGGATTCGATTGTCCATTGTTATCCTCTGCTGGCTCTTTATTCCTCCCCACTCGGCTCTCCTCCTCCCCCCCCCTCAGCTCTCTCCCCTGTTCTCTCCTCCTTCCCCTGCTCTTGCCAGTAACGGCCTTAACCGTTTGGCTTCGTGTCAAAGCAGGGGCCTTTTGTGGCTCTGTCACAAATCTGCCAGGAAAAACAGAAACCATCTGTTCAGGCCTGGGCCTGAGAGGGGATGAGGGTGTAAATACACAAGTTTAGCCCTCGCCCTCTCAGCCCTGCCCACGCACACAGGACCACCGAGCCCAGCCGAGGATCCGGCACTCCCACTCGGCCTCAACCTGCACTCCCACTCGCTATTAAACCGTAGCCTGCAGAGGTTTCATGGTTAACCGTCTAAATCATAAAACAGGAACATAAGATGGTTTACAGCTCAGTGACTGAGAGCAAAACCTGTTGACTTCTGGGACCAAAAAAAGTGCACTAATTAAATCTCATTTTTATTTGAATAATGAGGTTAAAATCTGTTTTGTTTTTTAGATATATTTATATAAATAAATATAAAAATTAGGGGTGAGGAAAAAAATATTTTTTAAATTAATACATTTTTTTTTTTTATTTTGAAACCAATGTTTTAATGCCATAATCGATATACTTGCTTCATTTGAGTCTATGCCGAGGTAGAAGGAAGTAACCACTTTTATTGTTGTAGTCTGAGTAACGTGACGTCATATCCGTTCCGTATCCGTCAACCAAAACAAACAGTAGCCGGCCGGCTGTAGCGAGCCGAAACCGGCAGATACGACAGAGCAGAAAACGCCGGAGGGTCTGCGTGGATACGACCTGCACCCTCACATGTTAGATCCAGCGTGGTAAACACTACACATCCAGTAAAGGATGGAAACACTTTGGGTTTCACACATTGCAGGAAAAGCAGAGCTAGACATCACGGCTAAAGCTGCATGCTAACTCTGTCATGGACAGGAAACGTTATTGTATTGCGGTAACGTGGCGGTCAAGCCGGCCGTCACTCTCGTCTCCGTGGTCAAATCGTCCAACGCTACAACTGTAGAGCACCCATATACTGACATTTATGTTGAATGCATTCAAACGGCCCCGATGGAGCTGACCATGGATGTATAAAGAGAACGGAGCTGACAGGAGAGCTAGAGACGACCTTGGAGAAGTTAGAGGAAGTAAACACGTGTGACTACGTCCGGTTTTCAAAATAAGTTGTTAATAAGGTGCACACATTCTTTCAGCTATTGCTCTAAAGAGCACAGATTATTTTTAAATGAATTTATGCTAATTACAGTAAATAGAGTTCAAATCTTTGCATGATGGATGAAGAACTCATGATTGAGTGTCAAGAAAACATCGCTGTACATAATCTTGAACACACACACACACATACTTGTATGTAGACGACCATTTTAAGTGGCAATAACCGGGATGGAAGCCCTGAGTGTCGTGATAGGAGGGTAAGCCCTTTCCTTGTCGGATAATCCACTGGCCAGAAAGCTCCTGCAGATGGAAGCAGTCTAAAAGGCCTTATAATACTGAGCTTATGTTGTCACTATCTGGTGTACTGCGGAGCGGCAGCACACTCTGTACCACTCTGCAGTGATTTAGTGGACTGGGGGGGGGGGGATTACGGTGCGGAGGCCGGGGCCAATCTAGATTTAAGTATTTCCATGATTTTTTAGCGGTGAGCTGTTTTAGACGCAGGTTCATGGAACGGTTTACTGTCGTCTTTATTTTATATGAAGAAATGGCAACTCAAGTCTCCATAAGTGCGTACAAACTGGCTAAACGCCCAATCATGGAGAAGACAACACAAGGTAATGGAAGTTAAAGTGTTGCTGTGGGCATATGGCAGCATCAGGGAAGTTTGAAGTGCAGGCAGGTTGAGAGGTAATCTGTCAATCTGCCTTTGACACTAACTTACAGCACAAAGCCGTTCTCAACCACATGTTCATGAAACTAGAAAACCTGAGGAATCCAGAGGTACCAACCACGTCCTGCTAGTTTATCATGAAGGAGGCTAAATAACGCTCCAAACTTACGCTAAATTTTGGCGAGGAAAAACCGTCATGGCCATTTTCAAAGGGGTCCCTTGACCTCTGACCTCCAGATATGTGAATGTAAATGTGTTCTATGGGTACCCACGAGTCTCCCCTTTACAGACATGCCCACTTTATGATCATCACATGCAGTTTGGGGCAAGTCATAGTCAAGTCAGCACACTGACACACTGACAGCTGTTGTTGCCTGTTGGGCTGCAGTTTGCCATGTTATGATTTGAGCATATTGTTTATGCTAAATGCAGTACCTGTGAGGGTTTATGGACAATATCAGTCATGGCTTTGTGTTGTTAATTGATTTACAATAATAAATATAAACATACATTTGCATAAAGCAGCATATTTTTCCACTCCCATGTGGATAAGAGTATTAAATACTTGAAAAATCTGACTTTCAGGTACCTTTCGAATCAATAAAAATGTGCGATTAATTGCAATTAACTATGGACAATCATGTAATTAATCACAAATATTTGAATCGATTGACAGCCCTATAAAATATATATATCAAATCAATTCAATCAATTAGAAAAACTTGGCTTTTCTCCAGGCCCAGAGCACATTTCGTCTTTTCATTTTTTTTACCAGTAAAACTTTTCAACTCAATAATTAATAAAAGCTGCTACTTTTGTTTTTCTTTCCATTTACATCCGGCTGGCTGTCTGCACAAGCTCATCTGTGCACCTGTTAATTCCCATTCAAAAACCCAAGTTAGTGTTTTCATTAGCCCCTTGCCTAACGTAATGGTACTTGACACAGTGTAAGTGATGGAGAGGCGGGGTGACCTTTCCCCGTGTCTGCCAAGCTGTTGTCGAGGCCGTGTTGGTTGTCAGCCTGCAGCGAGGAGCCAGAGAGGCACCGCTGAGAACAGTCATTAAGCACAGAGCAAAGCCAGCGCTCGGCACCGCTCGACACTTTTGATCTGCACATTTCAATTAGATTTCACATCAGGACGCCTGCCTTCCCTCAGTTAGCACCTGCGCCCCGCCTTCCCCAACCGACCGGCCGGCCGGGCTGGAGAGGGAGAGTTGTGTTAGCGAGCCTGAAATAGATGCACAAACACACGGCAACACGATAGAGCTTTTTGGTGATATAATCATCTTAGCTGCTCCGTTCTTGGCATGACCATCGGGTTATTATTACTATTTATTACACGGCTTTGTTGAATACTCCATTCTGATTGGTCAATCACGACGTTCTACGGTCTGTTATTTCTTTATAGCAGAACGCTGCTATGTATAACAGGCCGTTGCCATGGACGCAGTTCAGATCTCGGAGTCTGGAGGACCGTTTTTGAGTCAGATTATTGATTTTGTTTAAGTAAGTAGCCGTGTAATAAGCAGGATAATATGCAGATAGCCGGCTATTTTTGTAAAATAAACCCCCTCAAGGTGACGACCAGCTCGCTGTACATTAACCCTTACATAACTTTAGATGTTCCACAGGTAGAAGGTTGGTCTTCCCTTCTTCTTTTGTAGTTTAAAGCTGCGGTCAGTAACTTTGAGCAAATATGATGAAAGTTATTTTTATAAAACTATATCCTGACAGTAGTGCATGAGACAGATCATGATCCTCTGCCTCCTTCAAACTAGGCAGCGCTGATCAAATATGAATCAATATTCTGTTACTGTAATTCCTATTTCTCTCCTCACATGTTTTCAGAAACATCCTGTAGTGTACCGTTTAGTTGTAAAATGTGAACGTTTGTGACCCGGCCGACATTTTTAAGGTTCTTTATTTGTCATATGTCGATTCCAGCAAAGCGGTCATTGACAATGAACTTTTTCGCTCTCAGGTTCTTTCAACAATGCTCATAAAATATGTCTATATAAAGATGAAATCACACAAGTTAAAGTAAAAAATTATAATCTAAGGCATAATAATAATTATAATAATAATAATAATAATAATGATTTTATTTATACAGCACCTTTCAAAACAAGGTTACAAAGTGCTTTCCAATAAAAGCATAATAAAAAATAATTAACATTCAGAACTTAAAATCTAAACAAAATAAAATCCTATAAATAGTTCCAACAGTGCACCATCAGTTAAGAAAAAGCCATAATATAAAAGTGAGTCTTAAGAAGAGATTTAAAGGAAGATACTGAGTTGGCCTGCCGGAGATCCTCAGGCATAAATAGTGCAGTTAAAATAAAGGGCTTAAATATAAACATGTAAATGTAGATTTGTAATTTAGTCGTAGACAGTATTTCAGATGGGAAGACTAAATATAAACAGGATGTAGTCTGTATATACATGATGAAAGGAATACATATACAGAGGTGTAAACAGGAATGGAGAATGTAATAATGAGAAGTACTAAAGATTACCTGCCTCACACACTACTGTCAGGATACTGACCATTTTATGAAAACAACTTTTTTTTATTTTTTATCATATTTGCTGAAAGTTACCGACGGCAGCTTTAAAGGATTTCTACTGATTTGTCTCTTTGCTGAGCTCCTACATGTGGAATCGTTCCCTTTACTCCAGATGTGCTGCTCATCTGCAACAGTATTGAGGTCTGCAAAAAAAAAATCCCTCTCACAAGCTGCGGGCCTTGGGACAGTGATACTCCGGAGCACTTGCCATAACACGCCGCAGCACCTCAATTTACCCTGAAATTTGAGAAGGTTTCATTGAGCTCAGACGCCCTCAGTAAATGTTCCCAGCGCTGCTTGGCCTGATAAGACTCCAGTCCTACAGCCACCGGTAGATATGAGTTCGCCCTCAGAGCCACATGAAGGGAGATCTTATTAAACACGCTGCCAATCAAAGACTCTACTTGTCCCTTAATGTCAGATACTAACAGGCGATAAAGGAGCTAACGCTGACCAATCCCTCACCGGTGTTTTCTCACAGCAAACAGCCTCAAGTAGTTTTGTATTTCACAAGATAAAGAATTAAAGCTGCAGTTCCCTTTATGTTTCCATCAGGGCTGTCAATCGATTCAAATATGTAATCGTGATGAATCGCATGATTGTCCGTAGTTAATCTCACGTTTTGTATCTTCATATGATACCAGTATCTTTAGTAATTAGTGGCGTTAAAACGATTAATGCGTTAACGCGTTATTATTGTGTTAACTTTGGCTGCCCTGAAATAAAAATGATGCATCAAAAAAAAGATCCAAGTCGTTTCTTGTGGTGTAACTTAAGTCCTTTATTTTAATTCCTCAAATTTTTCAAAATAAATTACAAAATACTCAAATGAGAGAACACAGGACTCACATGTTTTCATATTATTTCAGCTTCAAAATACCAGTATCTTCACTCTAGCTTTAAAACTGAGCCCGCTGCAACCTAAAAATCACAAGTCTCGTTAATGCGTTAAAGAAATTAGTGGCATTAAAACGAATTTGCGTTAACGCGTTATTAACTCGTTCTAATGGCGTTGACTTTGACAGCCCTAGTGTCCGTTAATACCAGCCTGTTGTGCTCTGAAATGGCTGGCTTTGTTACTACGTTATTTTCTCATATTTTCTAAAGTAGAGTCCACCGTTTCATCACACCCTTCCCCTGCCGTTGTTTGTCTTGGAACATTTTGATAGAAGATGTTAAGCTGTTGCTGAAAGGCCGTTAATGCATTTTAGAGAGCAACACGCTGACTAATTTATGTCAAGTTTCTCAGCTGAGGCGGAGAAGGAAAAACAATCGATGGCCATTAAACCCTGGGAGCTTTGTTGAGCAGCAGTTTAACAGACCTCAGACGGTGGACCGGTGCCCTCTGGGCTGTAAAGATTACAGGTGACTTACTGCTCACCCGGCAATCACACCACACCTTCGTGAATCTGTTATGGAGCCGCAGTGGAGGACCGCGAGCAAAGTGAGGGGTTCATGGCGAGGGAGAAAAAGGGCACAGGAAACTACATAATTGTGCCTGACTCCTGTCGCCAATTTTCGAGGCCTGTGTGTGTTATGAGTGCGGCCGGAAAGCGGCAGTTAATATGCACAGGCTGCCTCAGCAAAGTGCTTTCTGATCCATGATTGCATGTGTTAATGTTTCAGTTGGGTATTGATTTCCTGGCGGCCTTTTGTACACTGGATTTATCCGCCTCGCTCGCTGGCGAACGCGCCCCTCCGAATGTTTGATTAAAGTTCAATTGACTCTTCCAGTGAAGGGGCGAGGAGCCATTTCACTCCCTATTTGTAGCGCCAAAGCTCTGCCTGACATGTTCTTTTGTTCCCATTCAAGCTGCTGCCACCCAGGCAGCCACCAATGCACTGATCCTAATATCCCTGCATTCAGCGAGCCTCCTCGCCTAATCCTGGGACAGACAGGGCCACAGCATAAACATGCCCGGCCAGCTCCAAATCCTGGCATGGACTCACCCGCTCCACGGCCTTTCACTGTCAAACACTGCGCTGACTGCTAATGTTTACCTTCCACATATTTTATTCAACCTAAATGCAGCTATTTCACAGTGACTGTGTTCCAATTTCTTTTTTACTTTTTTGCCCCGCTTTGATTATTAGTTTTCAGATAAAAAAAAAAAAAAACATGTTGTGTGCAAAAGTACAGGAAGACATTTTTCATCTTTTTTTGTTAAGGAAACAAATAAGATAGTCCCCATATTAAAATAATAATAGTAATAAAAAATAAGAAAAATAAATAAAATAATAATAATAATAATAATAGTAATAAAACAAAATAATAATAGTAATAAAAATTAAGAAAAATAAATAAAATAATAATAATAATAGTAAAACAAAATAATAATTGTAATAAAAATTAAGAAAAATAAATAAAATATTAATAATAATTAAAAATAATAATTATAATTAAAAATCAGACAAACTTTAAGGATTTAAAAGTCGTGACGGAGTCAGCTGATGTGATGCTCAGTGGAAGACTGTTCCAGAGACGGGGAGCCAGTACTGCAAAGGTTCGATCACCCTTTGTTTTTAAAGCTGGTCTTTGGAATATATATAGTATATATAATCATAATATATCAACAATAATCAAACATTGAAAAAAAAAAAAGGAAAAGACACAGTTCAAAATGTACATAAAAGAGTTCAGGCACAAGAGTCGACATGGTTATAACTATCCCATTTTCCCCAGTATTTATCCCCCGTCTCCTTCTGAAGTCCAAGAGTGAAAATCATTTTCTCCATTTAGCGGATAGAGTTGATCATGTTGGTAAGAAGGGCGATGGAAGGAGGGTTCTTCTGGAGTCAGCATTTCGTGATAGTTTTCTTACTAGCAGCCGTAATAATCTTTAAAAGGTATGTGTCGCTTTTACTGAGACCTTAAGGAACATTTCCCAAAACAAGTAGTTAGTGGACGTAGACTGGGTTTCCCAGACATGAAGCCACATTTCCTCTGGTATTACTGTGTTAGTTTCCTTTTCCCAGCGCTGCCTTATGGTTGAATTTGTATTCATTGAGGTGAAGCTCTCGTAGAGTTTACCGATGACGCCTTCTTTTTTAAATCATGAGCTTCAATAAATATCTGCGTTGTTCTCGAGGGTTCAGCCGAATCAGGGATCCTTATTTCCTTTAGAAAGAAGTGGCGGATCCGTAGGTACCGGTAAAACTTGCCCAGCTCATAGGACCGGCATAAATCCTCAAAATTATTAACATTTATTATTATTCGGCAAAAAGGAAGTGAAGCCTCGCTCGGACCATTATGTGTACTTATGGTCTTGCGATGCTGGGAGGAAGTGTGGATCGTATGCCGGCCAGCTCCGCAGTTTAATCTCTCTGTGGGGCTGAAATCTCTTTACCACTTCCGACCATATTTCATTTTTGGATTTTGGAGCTGGAGTGCTTCATTAATTCTGCTGGGACAGGCCGATACTGACTGTATAGGTATCTCCATTAAGGAAGTAAATGATGATAAACAAACCACACCAGAATCTCACAGCTGAGGACCTTTTAGTTTCTTTTAATTCAGTCGCCTCCTCCTCGTTGTTCTTGTGATATATTTGTGCGTTTTTAACCGAATTGGTTTGTTTTTTCATTTCAGGGAGAGCTTATCACCTTCTACTACTATTGGAAGAAGACCCCCGAGGCAGCCAGTTGTCGAGCCCACCGCCGACACCGCCGCCAGCCCGTCTTCCGCCGCATCAAGACGCGAACCGCTTCAACTCCCGTCAACACTCCCTCACGCCCGCCCTCCAGCGAGTTCCGTACGTATATATTTGACCCCTTCGACAAGCGGCGGGAGAGGAAAGAGAGAGAGACCTGATATGTTCTGGTGTCGGAGCGAAGTGTGTGTGTTAAGTGTCTCTTCCTCTCTCTCTTCCAGTGGACCTCAGCTCAGCCAGCGAAGATGACTTTGACAGCGAAGACAGCGAACAGGAGCTGAAGGGCTACGCCTGCCGCCACTGTTTCACCACCAGTAAGGCGCCACATTTTACAGATTTACTCGTACTGGTCATTGGCTCGGCTATTCCTGTCTTGATTGGGATCAGCGTGAGGAGCCTGCGCAGCGCACGTCGCCGTGTGTGTGTGACAGATGGGCATCAGAAGATGTCAGGACTAATTTGATCAAATCAGACATGAGCCCAGAGCTCGTTCCCTCTCTCCACCTCATTATCTTTACCCCTCTTTCCACACAGCTGGCTCCCAGCGCCACGCTCCCATCTGATCACACTGAGGTTACCGCCATCACAGCTAGGGTGGCTAATAACATTGGCTTCATAGTGCTAAGCCATATAGACCATTACTGAAAATGTAAATACAGTATGAAGCGGAGGCACACATCTACATGTATTTATCTCGTTAGATGTTAAACTATAAACTGACATTGTGAGATCATGTCTGTGTGTCTTCTCGCCGCCTGTGCGAGAGCGTTATTTCACAACTGTAAATGTCTTTCCTCAGCCTCCAAGGACTGGCACCACGGGGGCCGGGAGAACATCTTGCTGTGCACAGACTGCCGCATTCACTTCAAGAAGTACGGTGAGCTGCCCCCCATCGAGAAGCCCGTGGACCCGCCGCCATTTATGTTCAAACCTGTCAAAGAGGAAGAGGATGGACTCAGCGGGAAGCATAGCATGAGGACCCGACGGAACCGAGGCTCGGTGCGTGCACAACTACTCATCTATCCCTTCTATTTTCACCTTCAGGAATCACAGCCTCAGAGTTATCCCTGGAGCCAGGCTACAAAGCAACAAGCTTATCATCTCTAGACCAGTAGCTCAGGGACAGCGCTGACATGCAGTGTTTCATACATTCGGTTTTATAAAGATATTCGTAATAGATGGATTTGGACTCACATGTGGTCAACACGTTCTCACTCCCAGCTCCTCAAATACCGCCGCTTGGTCAGTGCCCATCGGCATCGGAGACTGATGCACAGGGTGTTTTCACAGGACCTTAGCAGGGGTTGGGGGAAAAAAATCAAATCACCTATGTATCACAATTTATTTTTTTTTACGATTTTGAAATCAATTTAATGTCAATTTCTTAATGTCAGAATCGCTATATTTGCTTCATTTGGCGGTATTTGAGGAGTTGGGAGTGAGAACAGGTTTGTGTGGTGTATGTCCATCTTCTGTCCAGATGATATGGAGCCCTATTATTAGTCGTGATTCATGTTGACTCTGTTTGTTGCTCTCAGATGTCGACGCTACGTAGTGGTCGTAAGAAGCAGACAGCCAGTCCCGATGGCAGAGCCTCGCCTACCAATGAGGATCTGCGCTCCAGCGGTCGTACGTCTCCCAGCGCGGCGAGTACCGACAGCACTGACAGCAAGACAGACTCCATGAAGAAGCCCAGCAAGGTAAACAAAGCGTAGACATGCTGGGATCTTTGTTTTCCTCTAAACGTATCTCTGTGAAGTGTATGTACCCTAATGGCTCTGCTGCTTTTGGCTCCACAGAAGATTAAAGAAGAGGCTCCTTCACCGATGAAGAGCGCCAAACGGCAGCGAGAGAAGGGAGCCTCGGACACGGAGGAGCCCGAGAGGGCCGGCCCCAAAAAGTCCAAGACACAAGTGAGTCCTCGGTCTTTGTTTTGCTGTTCGGATGGAATGCATAGAGTCGGTGTTCTGAAACTCATCATTCTGTCTCTGCTGTCCCTCAGGAGCTGAGTCGGCCCGACTCGCCCTCAGAGTGCGAGGGGGAAGGGGAGGGCGAGGGCGAGAGCTCTGATGGACGCAGCATCAACGAGGAGCTCAGTAGCGATCCTAAAGACATTGACCAGGACAACCGGAGCTCCTCCCCGAGCATCCCCAGCCCGCGCGACAACGAGAGCGACTCGGACTCGTCTGCCCAGCAGCAGCTCCTGCAGAGCCAGCACCCTCCGGTCATCCAGTGTCAGCCGGGCACCTCAGCCGCCTCCTCGGCACCGCCTCCACCTCCGACCTCGGCCCCGTCGCTGCCCCCGCAGGTCTCCCCCACGGCGGCCTCCGTCTCTCTACCTCCCCAGCCTCTGCCCCAGGCAAGCCCGATGTCTCTCATCCAGTCGGGAGCGTCCCTCCACCCTCAAAGGCTTCCCTCTCCGCATTCACCTTTGACTCAGGCTCCGCCTCCCGGCCCTCTTATCCCACCTCAGTCGTTACCCAGCTCGCATCACGGGCCCATGCCTCCCATGCCTCATCCGCTGCAGCCCGGCCCCTCACACATGCCTCACCCTCTCTCCATGCCCCCCCAGGGCTTCCCTGTGGGTCAGTCTCAGGTCCCGCCCCTGCCACTCTCTGGCCAATCACAGCCGAGGCCGCACACGCCTCCTTCCCAGTCCCAGTCCTCAGCTCAGAGTGGAGGCCAGCCTCCGAGAGAGCAGCCGCTGCCCCCCGCCCCGATGTCCATGCCTCACATCAAGCCCCCGCCGACCACGCCCATCCCTCAGATACCCAACCCGCAGTCCCACAAACACCCGCCCCACGCGTCAGCGCCGCCGTTCCCTCAGATGCCTTCAAACCTGCCGCCACCTCCTGCCCTCAAGCCCCTCAGCTCTCTATCCAGCCACCATCCTCCGTCAGCGCACCCACCTCCCTTACAGCTCATGCCTCAGGGGCAGCAGCTTCAGCCTCCACCAGCCCAACCTCCAGTTCTCACCCAGTCCCAGAGTCTCCCACCGTCAACCAGCCACCAACCTCCGCCAGCTCCTCCCCTGCCGCCCTCCGCGGCGGCGTCGCACCCCAACGGGCCGCCGCAGCAGCCGCCGTTCTCGTCTCATCCTTTCAACACAGTTCTACCTCCAACCGGCCCTCCCCCGTCCTCGTCAAACTCTATGCCCGGCATACAGCCGCCATCTTCCTCCGCTCCGCCCTCCTCCATCTCCATGCCGCTGCCTGCCTCCGTCGCTTGTGCCGGCCCGGGTCCGGTACTCCCACCTGTACACATCAAAGAGGAGCCTCTGGACGAGACGGAGGAGCCGGAGAGCCCTCCGCCCCCGCAGAGAAGCCCCTCCCCGGAGCCGACCATCGTCAACACGCCCAGCCACGCCAGCCAGTCGGCACGGTACGTCCACAAACACGATCTGTAGAAGAGGAAAACATGCACCTGCACACGCTGTTATTTATCTGCAGTCTGTTGAGCTGCTTACTGTTGTCTGTTGTCTGGGGATGCTGATTAGCTCTCAAACACATCCAACAACAAAGAAGCTCTGCCTTCACATTTTAAGGCTTTGATGAAAGCAACAAATCGAATGTCCTCAGCAAAAACAGGCATCCAAGGCCACAATTAGCCCTGAGCTCCGAGGGGCTGATGGCGAGGAATTATCGGGGATGGAGAGCAGGGAGATTAATTACAGAGAGATGCGAGTGAACCGAGGCCTCTGAATATGAGTATCTGTAGTTGCCTTGTGCTTAAGTGGCTCTCAGGCTGCCAATGAATAGCAATGAGGGTTTTAATACATACTTAACATCGCAGCAGAAGTGAATGCCAAGGGAGTTTGTTTCCGTTTGAATAATGGACCAGCGTAAGCTAATACAAGCTGTCTTTTCATCTAATGGGGCATCATCCTGCCTTTCAACATGCAAAATTACACATGAATATCTCTCTGGCCGGTTTTGTTTTTGTTTGTAACATCAGTAACACTACAGGTGATGATTAGCAAGGAACATATTTGAAATGTCTTTGGAATTACTGACAAATTACCCCAATACTGACCTCAAACTTTATCCAAAATGAACCTTATTATAAACACAGCTCTGATGTCCGACTCTGGAGGAACGTTTATGTGTCAAAATATTGATTTCTTCAGTAAGTAGCCGTGTAATAAGCGGGATAATGTACAGCTAGCGGGTCATTGTTGTGAAAGGGTGATCGGCTCGCTGTACATTATCCCAAACATCTTTAAATTCTGACTACACGTCATGATAACATTTCACTCATCACACAGATGTAAATGTAACATAATCCTAAAGGAATAGTTGAACATTGTGGGAAATTCACTTTCTTGCCAAGAGTTAGATAAAAAGATGGAAACCACTCTCATGTCTGTCCGTCTCATGTGAAGCTGAAGCCAAGAGGCGGTTAGCTTAGGGGTCGGCTGCGCGTCGGGGTGCGACATCACATCGCCCTGTCGAGGATTCTTTCACAACAATGACCGGCTCGCTGTACATCATCCCTTACTTACCATCTATTTATCAGCAGACATGGAAATATAGCATCAATTAACTCTGTATTCTTCTCCTGGAAATGTATTAAATAAATTACCAGCTAGATATAGCTGGATATAATTATTAAATAATGTTTATAATAAAGTCGTTTTGAGGTAATTATCGGGGTGATTTGTCAGTAATTCCAAAGAAATTTCAAATAGGTTGTTTGCAGATTATCATCTAATTACCGTGAAAAATTGCAGACCTGTAAAACTACCGTAACAAGTATTAAACTATGAACTGGAACATCCTTTGAATGTTTTTATCTCTGCCATGATCACAGGTTCTACAAGCACCTGGACCGGGGTTACAACTCGTGTGCTCGGACGGATTACTACTTCACTCCGCTGGCTTCATCTAAGCTGGCCAAGAAGCGAGAGGAAGCTCTGGAGAAAGCCAAGAGGGAAGCAGAGCAGAAAGTCAGGGAAGAGAAGGAGCGAGAGAGGGAGAGGGAAAAGGAGCGGGAAAGAGAGCGGGAACGGGAGAAGGAACAAGAGCGAGCTGCGGTGAGTGCTTTCTCCTTTTTAGTTATTCCAGTAGTTCTTTCTTTCTTTCTTTTAAATGGTACTAAACACGGTGCGTTGTGTTGTCCTCACAGAAAGCCAGTTCCTCTCACGACGGCAGGATGGGTGAACCTCAGATGGCCGGCCCCGCCCACATGCGTGCGCAATACGACGGCCCCCCCACCACGATCGCGGCCGTGCCTCCGTACATCGGCCCCGACACCCCGGCCCTACGCACCCTCAGCGAGTACGCCCGACCCCACGTCATGTCCCCCACCAACCGAAACCACCCCTTCTTCGTGTCCCTCAACCCCGCGGACCAGCTGCTGGCCTATCACATGCCCAGCTTGTACAACGCCGACCCGGGCATGCGTGAGCGCGAGCTCCGGGAGCGGGAGATGCGGGAGAGGGAGATTCGGGAGAGGGAGCTGAGGGAGAGGATGAAACCCGGTTTCGAGGTCAAGCCTCCAGAGATGGACTCGCTTCACCCTTCCACAAACCCCATGGAGCACTTTGCGCGGCACGGGGCCATCACGTTGCCCCCCATGGCCGGCCCTCACCCCTTCGCCTCCTTCCACCCGGGCCTGAACCCGTTAGAGCGCGAGCGGCTGGCCCTCGCCGGGCCCCAGCTGCGGCCTGAAATGAGCTACCCGGAGCGGTTGGCTGCAGAGAGACTCCACGCCGAGAGGATGGCCACAGTGGCCAACGACCCCATCGCCCGTCTACAGATGTTCAACGTCACGCCACACCACCACCAGCACTCGCATATTCACTCACACCTACACCTGCACCAGCAAGATCCTCTTCACCAAGGTGAGAGACAGCCCTGTACACACACATGCATATATATATATACCACTGTACCACTTAAAACGACACAATACAACAACTATAAAGTATCTTATTGTATTGAAATGATAACAGATTTGAAGGGTTGCACTCCAAAACATCAATTTGGGAAAACTACACGCTGTTAATTGCTCATTATTTGGCAAACACATTTGGTAAATAGAGGTTGCAAATTGGAAAGTAAGATTTTTCTTTTATTGTCTTTTCTTTTATGGTGTCATTTTGTCAGAGTAGCTTTTCATATCTCCTATAGTTGTTATCTTCCATACACGTTCACAGACACATTCTGCATGTATTTGATACATTGATCTATTTTATACAGTTATATATTTGTAAATTGATTTATGAATGTTTTATTGTGTGATGTTTTTTACTCATGCACTTTGACATAGAAAATGAGATCTGTATTTTCAGCACAACAAAAAGAAAAAGATCTTTATATGATGTTTATATTAAAAGTTATAGAGGACCAAGAATAGATCCTTGAGGCACTCCACAGATTAATCACTACATTTATTGAATTAGTTTAAATAACAGATCTCTGTTATTTAAACTTTTAGTAAAACACCATCAAATAAAGTTTTCTAATAAAAATATTGTGATTAACGTTGTGAAAGAATTTGGATAGAAATTAAACCGATGCAAGAGTGACGTGTTTTAGGCAGTAGAAATATTACTAACCAGTTGAAACGTGCCAACTCTTTGATTCAAAGTTATAGGAGGAGAAGTTTATCTGAAGAATGTTTGATAGCCTGATAGTAGATGATGATGTAAGCAGAAATGAGGGTCACATGGTTTATTATGAGCACGTTAAATAATGTACAGGTAGAAGAAAATTCAGTTTTAGGATGTTGATATTAGTATTTTATTTGAATGACATTTTCTGTAAATGCAATCATAAATCTAATATATGATACTTCTCTCATAACGCTGAAGAGTGAACAGAAGGGACTTTTGATTTAATGATAAATCCACTTCCATCTTCTCTAGTGTTTTTACGATATGATGTGAAAGTCCATCTCGTGTTTTATTGCCGCTGTAGTAACGTACAGCGTTGACACGTGAGATTGGATTAAAGCATATTATATCCTCATTAAATGTCTGATGGAGCCAGCAGATGCTTTACGGAGGATAAATATAGTTCGCTCGTCCCTGCTCTCTGCTGGTCAACCTTGAGAGGAGTAACATGATATGAAGCTGTGTGTCACTAACGCCTGTCATGAAATGAAATGAGTGCACCTTGAAGCTCAGACTCTAACCGCCCGAAGGTGGTGAATGTCTTGTGTGTCCTCCAGGCTCGGGGGGCCACCCCCTGGCAGTAGATCCCCTGGCAGGACCTCACCTGGCTCGCTTCCCTTACCCGCCCGGCGCCATCCCCAACCCTCTCCTCGGCCAGCCGCCGCACGAACACGAGATGCTGCGCCACCCAGTCTTCGGTAGGCTCTCCGCCAAACGTCGTCTCTCATTGATCTCGCATCCAATCTATCAGACCGAGCTCTGCCAGATCAGCCGGATCAAATCTGTTTTCTGTTTGTGCGTCCTCCAGGTACTCCATACGCACGGGACCTACAGGGAGGTCTGCCGCCGCCCATGTCCGCAGCACACCAGCTGCAGGCCATGCACGCCCAGTCCGCTGAGCTCCAGAGGCTGGCCATGGAGCAGCAGTGGCTCCACGGACACCATCACATGCACGGGGGACCTCTGCCTGGCCAGGAGGACTACTACAGGTAGAGTGTGTACCTTTGATTTGCCAAATAATAAACACTAGGGCTGTCATCAATTAACATATTTGATCGTGATTATTCGCAAATTAATTGTTTTTTAAGTATTCAAAATGTACCTTAAAGGGAGATTTATCAAGTATTTAATACTCTTATCAACATGGGAGTGGACAAATATGCTGCTTTATGCAAATGTATGTATATATTTATTATTGTAAATCAATTATCAACACAAAACAGTGACAGATATTGTCCAGAAACCCTCACAGGTACTGCATTTAGCATAAAACAATATGCTCAAATCATAAAATGGCAAACTGCAGCCCAACAGGCAACAACAGCTGTCAGTGTGTCAGTGTGCTGACTTGACTATGACTTGCCCCAAACTGCATGTGATTATCATAAAGTGTTCA
>CAKAOI010049912.1:56878-103448 GCA_916701655.1 Sebastiscus albofasciatus
GGGGGGGGGAGTGATAGACCGGCAATCTGTGATGGTGTGCCGCGGCGATGGCTGTCATTTTGAGAGGGAGCTATTATTCTACTGCTGCTCTCTGAAATGATGCCCTGTCCTCGGGAAAAAATCAAGGTTCCTTTGGATGCTCCATCCCGGGGCTGTCATGTGACGGAGCCGCCTTGTGAGGAGGTTGTGAGGAGGTGCTGCTTGTTGTCGCCGGCTCACACAGCCTCCCCATAAGACACAACAAGACGTCAGAGCCGAGCAGCGCCGGCTGCTTGAATAATTCATCCTCTTCCTCCTCCTCCTCTTCCTCCTCCTCCTCCTCCTCTTCCACACCGCCGATGGAGCGACTGTGACTTGTGTCAACTCAAATCCTTCTCATAATAATGTGTGTACCCCTCAGGCTTCCACACAGGGATACACAGTCTCAAGAAGGAATCTGCTCTTTCTGTCTGAATAGCAATATGTCTTGTGCGGCGTTATTGTATCTGTTGCAGCAGGTCTCGGACACGGAGCCTCCTCCTCATCATCATCTTCCTCCACCCTCCTGTCGTTTCCTTCCGCTCCACCGGGCCTGGCCTGGCTGCTGCAGAGGGTGATGCTCGGTGGCAGAGAGGAGCCTTCATGCTATTAGTGCATTCAGCTGGAAGGTAGCTGCGTGTTCCTTCAGCGGGTAGCTCTGCGGCCGCCCTGTTTATCTTAAAATGAGCTGTGTTGACACTGAAAGCAAATCTGTCGTCTGAATTAGATACACAAAGAGACATGACACCAGATATTGCTCCCTGTTTTTATGTGTTTTGGTGCAGAATTAAAATCACTGCTTCTCCTCAGATCTTCACTTTAGGAAACAAGCGACCTGAGGTTATGTAAAAAACTCAATAAATTGAGCACAGCTGTAGGAATTTGATGCGATGCAAATAAAGGTAATTAAACACATCTGAAATGCAAATGTGCCCGTCTCAGATGTGCATACATGCATTTTATTTAAAACAAGGTTGGTCTCTGCATTTCAAGCATCTGAATATGTTTATCAATGAAACAACCTTCCTCTTGCAAGGAGAGGTTAAAGCACACAGGAATGATGACTACACCTGGGAGGATACTCTCTTTAAGAGGACCTGTTACACTTATTTGCAGGTGCATACGTTTACATGCTTTATCATGACTCATGGTCAGTAACAAGTGTGTATCAGTGTGTGTGGTCCGTGAGTTCAGGAGTTAACCGGACACAGGAGAGGATGTTGGGCCTTTTGGCAGCGATCTGGCAGGACATTTTTCACGGTCTGTGGGATCTCTTTTGGAAAACCTTTTGTAATAAACTATAAAATAATACTTTTAGTATTTTTATAGTTTGGTATTGCTACTTTTACTTCATGTAGTAAATGATCTGAATACTTCTTCCACCACTGCTTTATACTTCTACATTTCAGTGTGAAATATTATACTCTTTACATCTTTACTATACTTTTCAGATTAAAAATTGAATCCAAAACATATGACCATTTTATGGCACTTAGACCAGCTACAGCGTTATATTATTTTATAATATATAATAATATAATATGTATAATATATAATAAAGCTGATCTGAGCCATTCTGCATGATAAGATGTTTATTTTTGATACTTTTTAGTTGCTTCTAGTAAATTTTTTTGGCATTATTCCTTGTCAATACCTGGTGACTACATTACCCATAATGCAACTTGGTCACAGACAGATGAGTCATTAGTTTCAAGTGTGCTATGCCAGTAGAGGCTGATGTAGTCTTGAGCTGCTGGCCTACAGCAGAGCTGAGGAGCAACTACAGATGTCTGCCCAACCGATGTTGACTCAAGTGACATCAGTTGAGGATATTTATCAGCGTTCACGCAGCTCCCTCTGGAGGCTTCATACAACTTTGACAGGAAAAGGTGTATACATGCTAGGATAATGCACAAGGCATTTAGCATGCAATAAGAACGCCGTTCTTGCTTTTCATGTGTCATTTGTACGCCATGTAGTCTGTACTGACTGCAATGTAAACACATCTGGGTAAATATGCGACGCTCAGAGCTGGTGACGGAGGATAGAAAGGGAGAAAGACTGCGTATGGTTGGTGGGTTGGGGGAGGTAGATTTGGTTGGTTGTTTTTTTTTAGTGACGTTTGTGTTTTCCGTACTACTGTTGCGTTATTTCCATATGTGATTTACTTAGTTTACGTACTTAACTCAAGCCCAACCATGATGTGTTTTCTAAACCTAAAGTTTTGTTGCCTAAACCTAACTGCAGACGTTGCTGTGTCATTTGTACGTTATGTTTCTGTTGCATGGCGTACAAATGACACGCAAAAAGGCTAAAATGCATCCTCATGACACGTGGAATGTAATGTTGTCCTTTTTGTACGCCTTCCTGTGTTTCTATTATCAAACTTGTAGTCTTCAGCCCTAACCGATGCTGCCTCAAGTGACATCACTTGAGTCAGTTTTTCAGATTTCACACAGCTCCATCTGAAGCCATGAAAGGCTTTATTATACAACTTCCTTTGTATATGAAGTGGTACTATCCGAGACCTGAAAATAGACTTTGATGTGTAAAATCGCTCCAACAGAGAGCTGCAGGACTGAGTCCTAAAACCCTGAAATGAGTTAACAATTTAGCACTTCTGGTTCCCTCGTCTGGAAGTCAATGTTTTTTTTGTTAGGAGCCTGAAATAAAGTCTGTGGTTAACACAAGCTGAAGAGATTTTAACGTTTTGTTCTACAACATAAAATACACCAATAAATACCTCACTCATGAATGTTGAAGCTTCTGCATGTCTTAAAAAAGGCGGTTGCTAACTATAAACGTTTGTTTGCCGCAGAGTTTATTTTCTGCAATAATCCAAAACACAATGGAACAATCTCATTGGCCTTTTGTGGAGGGAACCAGGGCGATGCTAACTTCCTGGTTAACTACGTCATCCCTGCAGCTCTCTATTCCTCTTTAAATAAAAGCTGTGAGCGCCGAGCTCTCCGTTACGTCTTGGTTGGACACCAATAAAAAGATTGTTGAAATAGAAGTCGGGGAGGAAACTACTGTTCCAAATACCACCGCGTCATATTTCATGTCCAAGAGTCGGCTGCCATTTCGATCCACCTTAATGTTGAATCCCCCGCTGTAATAACGTCCCCAGTGTGTGTGTGTGAGTGGATGTATGTGTTTGCGTTGCTGTCTGCTGTGTGTTTGAGGCTGCAGCTCCCATGCGTCTAATGATATCCTGCTCTCACATTCCTGTCATAGCCGATCTGGATTCCCCCTTGTCTGCACCAGCGGATCAACCCAGTGCGGCCACTGGCCCGACCCGAGCATTCCTCACCCACTCCCAACACACACACACACACACACACACGCACACACACACACACACGCCCTCAGGAGGCCTTGGCTTTGCCGACGCCTACCGCAAACCTCACACACACACACATACATACACACACTGCCTCTCGTTCTCCCACACTCCCTCTCCCTTCTGCTCCTATTGTCTCGAGTTAGATTTCAAGGGAGCAGCCTGTAGCCAGAGTCGTCGTAGGAACTCTTTGTTCAATAAAGCGTGCCAGGTTGGGTTGCTCGCTGGCAGAGGACAGACAATGCAAGGCTTCACACGCTAGACTTCCAGGCTCCTCTTTAATGTGTTGTCATAAAACATGCAGCTGGCAGAGACTTAGCGTTCAGCGGTGCAGCACTCTGAGCCCTGGGTACTGCCCTTCCAACTGTCCACACAGGCCTTCATGTTGCTTTCGTCAGCGTCTGTGCACCGTCAGAGTCACACAGACCTGACATTTCAGATTCCTCACACAGCATAACATTTCAATTCACCGTCCACCGAGTGGAAAGTCTGAAAAAAAAATAAGGAGACTGTCGGGGCTACAGTCCACAAAAATGTCCTCTACTGTCATCTCAAAATATTGGGTCAGTGGAGGGATATTGGTTCTTTTGGCAGCGCACTGCTTCACTTCAGGCTTTCTCTGCTCAAAGAGAAAAGAAATGGATTGAAGCAACAGTCTGCATACGGCCATGTGGCTTACCCCTAACCCCTTTAATGTAGTCATGACGGTTTCACAACCTTCTATTACTCAAAAACAGATTTGTTGTACTCTTGTATGTACCAACAAATTCTGTTAGTCCTCAAACCAGAAAGTATATAATAAATACCAAACTAACTTGCACAGACGCCGGCTTAATGATACTCTTATGATAGATATGTCTGTTGGATATTATGAACTTCTTAGCAGCATGTACTTTAGTACAGTTTGCTCTGGTTGTTCATGCAGGTTTTATTCTTTTCTCCACCAGTTTTGCATCAAGCAAACTGAACTTTCTACATTTATTTCTACATTTTAGATATTAAACAGATCCCATGCATAAAGACATATTAAAGAGGACCTATTATGCTTATTTTCAGGGTCATACTTGTATTTTGGGTTTCTACATGAACATGTTTACATGCTTTAATGTTAAAAAAACACTTTATTTTTCTTATACCGGCTGAGCTGCAGCACCTCTTTTCACCCTCTGTCTGAAACGCTCCGTTTGAGTCTGCTCTGATTGGTCAGCTGGCCCACTCTGTTGTGATTGGTCAACCGAACAAAACTCTTCGGAATCCGCTCCAGCTCCGCTCTAACTAGCTTTGTTTGAGTGCGTGCCAAACTAGCCACTAAGGCAGGTATTATGGGTATTATCCAAATGTGTTACTTGGTGACATCACCACGTTACGAAAGAAAAGGCAGAAGGCGTTTCAGGCAGTTCAGGAGCCGTGTTTCTGTGGCGGAGAGTAACTCACTTTGGTGTGGACTTTGTAACTTTGCAGACCTTTTACATGCACAAAAAAACTACATAACACACTAAAGAAAAGGGGAAAAGCACAAAAGCATAACAGGTCCCCTTTAATTTAATAAAAACAACTTTTTCTCTAAAGTCAGAAAGGTCAGAAATAAAACTTTAAAAATGAAATGGAGATATGATTTGCTATTAAAACTATGTACATGGAAAGGAGAAATGTTTGCGAAAGCCAGGTAAAATCTCATTTTCAGAAACAGGAAGCTCATCATATTGTCAGACATGGATCACAAACAATGCTTTATTGACTTTATTGAACTTCTTGCCATCAGAGCGGACACAGACCAGACAAGTGAAGTCAGTTAAACCTGATAGAAAGATTTTTATGAGCAGAAAACTTCCTGCTTCTGCAAATCACATTTATGGACCTCAGCCTGGCAGCTCGTTCAGGCACCAAACTCAAGGTGCACTGCTACGTCTACTGGTGACATCGGTTACTTGCTGTAATACATATCCAACGCACCCTTTGCTTTAAGGCGGGTTACTTAACCCATTAAAGCCTTCGCTGCTCCGCTCTGCACGGCTGTAAACACTTGTTGCTTTCACTGCAGATGATGGGATAGCTATAGTATCTAAGCAGTGTTTGATTTGTATCCTCACTGGAAGATAAGTAAGTAAAAGCTACTCAAAAAGTCAGTGTGCATATTAAAAATGCTTGAGTTTGTTTTAGTGTGCTCTTGATGAACGTTATTGTCCCACAATGCATTAAACACAGGAAACAGAAGAGCTGCTCACAGCTGGAGAACATTAAAGCACATTGTGGATGGTGCTCCAGGAATAGCTAACTAAATACAAACTAAACCCTTGGAAAGACATTTTGATCTATTTGTGGAGTCAACAGTGATATTATAATGTTGTTGCATATATAAGCTGCAAAAATAGCCGTATTACGTGTTTAGAGATGTAAACATGACTTTTGCCAAACAAAAGATTGTCACATTCACATTTCCGCCTCGTTTTAGAAAACCATTTCTCTCAAAGCAACGAGTTTATGTGACGACTTTACTTTAATGTTCTTTATATCATAATCGTAATGCGACCGTCTGAACTCCTGCTGCACTCACTGCCAAACTTAGAGGAACATCGTGTAACATTTCAGGGGATCTATTAGCATAAATGGAATATAATATTCATAACTATGTTTTCTTTATTGTATAATCACCTGAAAATAAGAATCGTTGTGTTTTCGTTTGCTTAGATTGAGTCCTTCGTATCTGCATAGGGAGCGGGTCCTCTTCACGGAGTCTGCCATGTTTCTACGGTAGCCGAGAGAGAGATTTTCACGTTTTTACGTTACCTGAAGGCCACCGTAGTTCTCCGACACGCTTGTGAAACTGTAACGTCTGTAACCGCCAGCCGCCGTCTGACTTCAGACTTCAGTCTGACTTCAGCTGCTCCTAAAGAAGTGTTATTATGGTTAGGACGGCATCTGAGTGAGGCGAACGGTGTTAGTAGGATTTTGCACTCTGCGGCTCACGTTACCTCAGTCTTGAAAAGAGAGGAGTGAGCATGAGGGGTACTCAGTAGGTTGCAATCTGCAGCCACACCACAAGATGTCGCCAAATCCGACACACTGTCCCTTTAATATAATTAGCTTTCTGCATATCAACCAATTTCTGTTCACTGTAACTTGATTTCAGTGATGAGCACAACGGATGTGATTTGGGGATCAAACTGCGTCATCATTAACTGACTGACCTGCTTTAATAGCTCAGCAGCTCCACACTGCCCGTCTCCCAGATGATAACCCCGCTCCGACCCCGGCCTGTCACACTTGCTGTGGTGGCTCTATAAAGCCTGCCTGTATCAGGGTAGCAACAGCACCAACGCTAAATAAATCACAGCCGGTAAATGGCTCCTACTCCTCAGCAATTTCCTCAGCTATCATCAGTCTGTGGGGCCAGGACTGATAGTGTGCTGTCAGTCGCCCGCTACCTCGGAGTAGCCCGGTAGCGGCTCTCTCTGCAGTGTGGCGGCGGGTTGGCTTCGCCTCCTGTTGTTCTGAGGACTGGGCCAGAGAAGGAAAAGGCGGTTGGACGGCCAACAAGTGTCCTCAGAGGTGCAGCCGGGGGTTGCCACGCCATGGCTCGGGGGCCAGAGGAGACAGGAAGCACCCTGACCTTGTGTTTGTGTAATGGCTGTCCCTGTGATAGATGGCGTTGTCAGAGCATACACCTGCTGCGCCGTGGGGCTGTCCACTTGCCCTGACGCAGATGGATCGGCCTTTGTTTTTCCCTCCTCACCTCCGCTGTGTAATTAATCTCCAGTGCGAGTCTATGGAGGAGAATGCTCTGCGACTGCGGGCTGCAGGCCGATAAACTCACCGGCGGGCGGGCGGGTAGAGGCGGCTTTCAAGACACTGAGGACAAGCAGCACCACCTAGGAGATGGCAAAAGAAGATGTTTAAATGCACGCTGCTCCGGGCCTCCTCCCTCACCTCAGTTATCAAAAGAAGAGGCGACGACCACAATATTTGTCCCCGCGCCGGAGTTCAATTTATCTTGGGTGAAAGTAGCATCTCTGGGAAGATTCAGCAGTAATAGACCCGCTCCAGCACCGTCACATATTTTACACTGAGGCTGGTTTCTCTCCATCTATTACTTCACCCGCACCACTGCTCCATTTCACTAGATAATAAGGCTGTGGGCTAAAATGGCTTAAAACAAATGAACGTATCTGTGCTGCTATTCTTTTATATTCTCTTTGAGTTTATCAGTATGAAGACTGTAAACTGGCCTCATTACAGTGATAAGGATTGGTTCAACAAAGGCTACACAAGTGGAGCTGCTTTTTATGCTCAACCATAAAGGAAAACATAAACTATATATCTAAATAATACATTTTGTCCCTATTAAGGAACAGTGTGTAACATCTGATCCATTAGCAGAAATGGAATATAATATTCATAACTATGTTTTCATTTGTGTACAATCAGCTGAAACTAAGAATCGTCGTGTTTTCGTTAGCTTAGAACGAGCCCTTCATATCTTCATAGAGTCTGCCATGTTTCTACAGTAGCACAGAACGGACAAACCAAACACTGGCTCTAGAGAAAGACTTTCACATTTTTACGTTACCTGAAGGCCACGGTAGTTCTCCGACATGCTTGTGAGAGTGTGGTAACGTGAGCCGTAGAGTGCAAAACCGCAGCACCGCCAGCCGCCATCTGTTGCAACACGCTCTCATCCCAAATCGTCACATACTGCCGCTTTGGCACTTTATTTTCGGCATCAAAACCGCTATAGTTACCCTTGGCGTCACTTTAGGATTAGGCAACAAAACCACTTAGTTAGATTTAGGAAAAAACAACATGGGTTAGGGTTAGGGTTAGGGGTTAGGGAGTAGGGTTAGCTTGAAACTACCACGTTTGTAATGCGAAACTGAAACTTAACACACGGGACACGAACAGCGGTGTCCTGGATGAAAGCTTTGTGTTTGTTGGACCCATCCACCTCCCCTCCCACTCTAAACTACTTCATCACACTCTGGGTGCACTTTCTCCTAGCGTTTACTATTGCCACGGATGGGTTTACATTGTTGTTAAAGGAATGCCCGGTGCGTTCCGTATCGAGCGCCGATGCCAGTGACAAAGCGTTGGTATTTGACGCCCTGGGGATGAGAACAGCTGGATAAGGATGGCCTCTGAGCAACAGTGTTACCATGTTTTTGCTCTTGGCGGCTCACATTACCATAGTCTTGGAAAAGGAGGAGTGAGCGGAGGGGTACTCAGTCGGTTGCAATCTGCAACCACACCACTAGATGTCACCAAATCCTACACACTGTACCTTTAAAATTGTAATAATATTACCATGTTAGAAGGCAAGCTTTAATACCACAGAATACCACAGTACTGTAGGTTTATAAAGAACATGTGGTGTTATGCTGACAGCTTAATATTTGATCTGGCTGCCACACTTTTCTGCCTCTGCCAATCCTGCTGTATTATAAAACTGCATGCACATATTTATTATGAAATGTAATGACAAGAAATGGTTGATATCTCTATAATGATACAAATGAAATGTCTTTTGAGCTGTGTGATCCAGAGGTTTGTAGGCAGTGTTTGTGATTTGAGTATAAAAGCCTCCTTCGGGTGCAGTAGTGGGCTGCTAATCAGAGGCTGTGGTTAATCCCTTGGCTGTGGTGCTTTCCACCAGCTGAGAGCAGCGAGCTGAGAGACGAAAATAAAAGAGGCATACACACTGTATTTTTTCTTTTTTTTTTTTTTTTCTGTGGAGGGAACGTCTTCATAAAGCTTTAATGCCGTGCGGAGGGACAGGTCAGTTTAATGAGGTGATGTGAAGCCTGGAAATGAATAGTGTTGTGATATCCTGCAGCACAGCAAATAGAAGCACTGGGAGCCATTGAGCTCCAGAGCCCGAGGCGCAGGACTGCAGAGCAAACAGGCAGGAGTGTTAGTTCACTAAATGATGCAGAATGGATGCTGGGTAATCACCACGCTGCTCATAAATTCTCCTTTTAAAGGCACCTCAAAGGATAGCCTTTTTCTTTAGTCTAGCCTGCATCAATATATCTCACCATGTGATCCAAACACAAATTTTATTATACTAATCTGATTTAATTTGATGAATAGACGTGTTGCAAACAGAGCAGATGCATGAAGAGGGATACACGCCCGCTCATCCCGATTATCAGTGTTCATGTTGAACATTTCTCTGGTGCAGCCCCTGGGGTTCTGGAGGAACAGTGCATGGTTTAGTGGAGCCCTCCTCCCTCCCTGTAAGCCCTCAACTCCGGTGGCTGGCTGCAGATTTAATGGGCTTAGCAGCTGTTGAGGAAAAGCAGTGAGGGCTTGTGGCATATGCTCTGGTTAGAACAAAGAGCAGCGAGCACAACACACACAAGCTCCAACCGCCTGAGACGAACGCAGCGCTGCCACAGGGGCTGCAAGTTCACCATTAAACTCTTTTACAGCTTGTCTTCGTTCACTTTATTTGATTGGCTTTTTTTTTGTTCATGTGCTGCTCTGGTTTTTGTGTGCTGTTATTAGTGATCATTTCCCACCAGTTTGCAAAATAGTGCAAAGAATAATGCTTTTTAGGTGTTTCCTTTTTAATATGTTTGCTTTCTTTTTTACTGTGTGAGGTTTTACAGTAGGTGTGTAAGCTGTTAATTCATGAAATGAGAGCAGAGGACGGTAATTTAAAGGCAGCTTGACAAGGCCGCCCTCTTCAGGGAGAGCTGTAACCTCCTCCAACAGTCTGCCTTCAGTTTGTTCCATGATGCTTAGGTTGGATAGAAAGTGGTGCAGAGAGTCCTCTAGTGGAAATAGTGTGAACACACATACAGTAAATGGCTCTGTGGTTTAAAGGTTGATCTATTTTTTATGCAAAACATGCATACAGACACAGTTTTGCCCTCAAATTAATGACAATATAAAGTTTGATTGTCATTTTTCTATTGTCAAAAAGGAGGACAAAACCAAATTTGAATAATTTTAATTTTCCGCCCGGAACATTTTTATTTGATTTGGCAAAGTGCTCTACTGCTGCCTGTAAACAGGATCTGATTATTAGCTGAAAACTAATTAACTCTGGCAAATATGTGATTCTCAACACTCAGAGTGGTTTTGTTGAGCAGAATGAACAGTAGATATCCCTTAAAGGTGCAGTGTGCAGGATTATAGGTGGCATCTAGTGGTGTGGTTGCAGGTTGCAACCGTCCAGCACGTCATGCCGTGTCTAAAAACGTGTGGAAAACACCAGCCGTGCCGCTTTTTGTTTCTTTCCAGTGTCCTTGGGAGGTTGCGATCCTGCTGCGCCTGCCGTTACCAAACCTAAAACCAAAACCTGCATGCTTCGATGTCGATGTTGACGAAGTTGTGGTAATTTAGCAGGAAGCCTCACTGACTAAACTAAACACAATCAAAACAAAGATAACTGCATTTCCAGAAATCCCTCACAATAGCTTTACACTTGATTTCTCTTTGTCAATATGGCCGACATTTCAACCGGATGTTGTGACGTTCTCGGACAGAAAGGGTGAAACAAGCAAAATAGTTTGTGGGACATGTGGTAAAGCTCCAGGTAGCACTAAAATGATTAACTTCTCCTCCATATATTTACCGCAGACTTTTTTTGTCTTTATGGAAGAAAGAAAAGATATCTGCCGACTATGACTGATTGTTCCTCGTCACATGACATGGCTGCAGCGTTTCAAAAGTTGAACTATTTTTATCTCGGAGTGCAGCTGCTGCAGCCCGAGAAGTAGGTGCTTGGGAA
The DNA here is from genome assembly GCA_916701655.1 of Sebastiscus albofasciatus. Classification (NCBI taxonomy): domain Eukaryota; kingdom Metazoa; phylum Chordata; class Actinopteri; order Perciformes; family Sebastidae; genus Sebastiscus; species Sebastiscus albofasciatus. The sequence goes on from CAKAOI010049912.1 coordinate 67,972, forward strand.
CGCTTGCACGCCACGACGCCGTCGCTCTCACCTTGCGTCTACATTGCATTTGCGTGCAAAAGACGTGGCATTTGTACGGCCCCTTAAACAAGCGTGTCGGAGAACTACGGTGGCCTTCAGGTAACGTAAAAACACGAAAGGCTCTCTCTAGAGCCAGTGTTTGGTTTGTCCCTTCTGTGCTACTGTAGAAACATGGTGGAGCAACATGGCAGACTCCATGAAGAGGACCCGCTCCCTATGTAGACATGAAGGACTCATTCTAAGCTAACAAAAACACAACACTTCAGGTGATTATACACTAATAAAAACATATTATAGTCCTTTTCTGCTAATAGATCAACTGAAATGTCACACACTGTTCCTTTAAGAGGTTATTACTCTGCTTTATTATAGTAGTATTTCATATTGCACGCAGTATTTCCTGTACATATAACAATCTGACGGATACTTTTTCTACATGTGGCCCCGCACAGTCTGGTCGCTCCTACAATTACCAGCTGCTGTGGACACACACATGCTGATGTAAGTTTTATTGCAGTTTGCACAGTTGCTCTGTGCATATATGAGCTTCAACAGGCAGCATGTGTAAACAGTGATAATGTTGTGTTTGTGCAACGTGTGTGTGTGTGTGTGTCCTAACCGTTAGCAAACACGCCGTGGTGCCATGTTCTCCCACTCGCTGCTGACAGAAACAGCTCAGTGGCTGTGTGGGAGTCGAGCGTGGCAGGTTTGCTAACTGTCTGTTCTCGTAACAGTACAGTACGAGCTCTCTAAATCAAGGAGGCTGCTCTTCCTGTGTGTGTGTGTGTGTGTATCTCTGTAGGTGAGTATGAATAAAAGTAGTAAACGCTGTCTCTTTCATTGCCTGCTTGCCCCCCATTAAAGGATGAGAAATGTCCTTGCACTAGCTACGCTGCAGGGAGGCAGAAATGTTTCAACAAATGGCTTTCAGTGGAGGCAAATAAGATGGTAAACACTTGACGTTGTGTAAGAGAGATATGAGAGCCTGCGAAGGGAAAAGGAGACCGAGCGAGAGGCCACTGTGCGAACAAAGGCTTATCATGTGTAATCTCCACCAGTGTTGCTTGTCAGTCTCATCATGGCCGACCTTGTCTCCAGCTCGGCTATAAGCGTGACCCTCTGTCGCGGCTTGGCTGAGCGGACCCGTCACACTCTGTTTGTCTGCGAGCCTCTGGCCTCCCACACCGACCGACCAGCAGCACCGCCTCTGTGTGCGCCTCGCTTACCTCACAGTGTCACCACATGAAGAGAAATAGGTTACATGGGGGGAAGAAGAGTCTTAAAAGAAGACACCAGTTATTGCACTTTGTTTGTTTATTGTGCTGCCGTGTTGTATAAGTGTGTGTGTTTATGTGCGGGTGGCAGGAAGAGGAATAAAATGTGAAAAATGGCATTATTTTACAACCTAAAATAGTCTGTTTTTGTATATAACGCCCTCACAGGATTGAGGCCATTTACACGAGCCAGACTCCACAGAGGAATTCATCTGTTTTAGGAAAGAAATTCAGCAAAGACGATGAGTGAAATTTTGTGTTAAACAAAAATGTTCTGTGCAGTGGTGGGAAGTAACTAAGTACTTTTACTCAAATACTGTTTTGAAGTGTGTACTTTACTTGAGTATTTCCATTTTAGGATACTTATTTGATAGATAAAAGTTATTAATTAGTTATTAGTACATGATCAGTTTATAAAATACTTACTTACTTAGTCGGATGGCACATCGGGCAAGGACAAAGGATCTCCACTCATCTCTGTTGTTTGCTTTCTTCTCAGTGCTGTTCCAGCTGCGTCCTCTCATCTTCATTTCTCCTTCGATGGTTCACCCTTCCAGGTTGTTTTGGGCCTCCCTCTTTTACGTTTTCCCTCTGGTGTCCAACGCAATGCCACTTTTGTCATGTCATCAGATGGTTTCCTTAATACATGTCCTAACCATCTCCGTCTTCTTCTTATCAATATTGTTTCCATGTCCAAGCACCCTGTCGTTTTGTGTAGTTCATGGTTTGTAATCTTCCTATAGGCCAGAATATCCTCATGATCTTTCTGAGGCGGGTGTTGTGAAAGCTGTGTAGCTTGCCTATGTCTCTTTCAGTCATTCTCCAGCACTCAGCACCATATAGAATGACAGATAGTACAATAATATAAAATGAAATTTGTTAAAATTAAACCAGTGGCTGCTCTAGTTTGGCCCACATATTTTTTTACAAATAGTTTAATATTTGGAAAAAAATATAAATATAAATTTAAATTCTCAGACATTTCACTAAAAATCAAATATTAGAGAAAAATCCAAAATAATAAAAGAATTTTGTGCAGAACTTTTCTTTTCTAGCTGATTAATCATCTCATGACCCCTCAGATTTATTTTGTGACCCCCGGGTTGGGAACCACTGAACTAAACTACTGATATATTATTATATGTAAATATATTAATATATAATTCACAAAACAAATATTTTTACGTTTAATACTTTCAGAACATTTTGATTATAACACTTCTGTTCTTTAATTTAAGCAAGATTTTAATTGAATGACTTTTACATGTTGATGGAGTACTCTTGGTATTGGTACTTTTACTCGAGTAAAAGATCTGAATACTTCTTCCACCGCTGGTTTTGTGCGATGTCGATGGTTTATCTTTGACTAAATGGGAAACCCTTCTTTAGATGACAACGAGAGCATTAAAGTTTTGTTTTGAAAAGAAAGTGTTTTAATTCAGGGATCTCTGGAAAAACAAAAAATATGCAGCTCAAGATTGTAAGCTTTGATTTAGGTTAGCAGCGTTAGTGAACGTGTGCCTTGTCAACATAACTATAGCTATGCTATTTAGAAATAAAATCCTGTAAACACAAGGGTATATTGTATATTCTCTAGAAATATCATTTTCCAAAAAGTTTGCAAATTGTGACCTCAGATGTTTGTTTTCTGTTAAACATAAACTAAAAAAACATCTATTTAGTCTGGATTTTATATAGTGTTTTGTAATTCTTGTGGTTTTCTTATTTACACTATTTTATACTATTCTTATTTTACTTATATTTTGTTTAATCAACATTTCATCAACAGCTTCTTTGAAGAACATTTGATTTGTTCAGAAGGTGCAATAATATAATAAAGTTTGATTGATGGTGATCGACCAGCAGAGGGTGCCAGAGCAAAACCCTAATCTAACTAATCAAATGTTTTAAAATTGATTCAGTATTTGAGTGACATAAAGAGGACAAAAAAAAGCATAATAGAAAGTTGTGTCCCCCTCCTCCTGTAAATAGGCGTAAACTTCATCCAGTGACTATTTTTCTAATATGACATCAGCCTACTACTTTTAATTACAATATTTATACTACTATAATACTATATGGTATGATTTGGTAAAGGTTTGGTTAAGCCTTCTTCAAAGGGAAATGTAGACTTTGCCTTCACATTAAAAGCCTATTATTTTTTGTTTTAATTGTATAAAGTGTATTTGGGCAGACTAATGGACTTAGGGTATGTGAAATGTATTTCTCTCCATCAGCTAAATTGTATGACATCATAAAGTTTAATTTATGTGTAAACAGATATGACCACTAATAGTTAAATTGTCAATTTGTAAATGGTAATGGTATGTAATGGTAAAAGTTTATCAGACAATTTTATCCGTAGTTTGGGATTTATCCTATACTTATTATTACTGTCAATATGTACTTTATTTATTAATTTATTTATTTTATTATATATTTTTTTCATTATTATTATTATTATTATTATCATTATTATTATTTTTAAACAGAGTTTATTTCTGAATTTTGTTAATACAACTCTGACAATCCATTGCAAAAACATGTTTGGGCTGATAGATATCCCGCCCACCCCCCACCCAGGACAATACCCAGAGGGCACTAAAAAAAACCAAGTGTATAAAAAATAAAAATAAATAAATAAATACACACAAATGTACAAATTAAATAAAAGTCATTGAAAAAAATGTATATATATATATATATAAAACATAAATAAATAATGATTAGTTGTTAGAGGTCTAGGACAGTACACCCTATCATCTAGGGAACTAACATGCATAAAACAAGCACAGGAGTTAAGCCGAAGAGTTGAACACGAAGACAAATCTTAAAAATATTTTTAGTAATTTAATTTAACTTTTTTTAAAAACATTTTTTATCCTTATCGGCAATGGGGAGGGGGCTCTGGGGGAAAAATACCAAAATATGGAGAGACAATTATTTACATTTGTGCTCTATTTGTATGTTTCTATACATTTTTTTATTATTATGAAAAAAAGCCTGTTATTTGGTTTGCATTATTACAAAAACAAAACAAAATGCGTATTTTACATTGAAATCTAACCGGATGTGGTATTTGGTGATGAGAGACAGCAGCTCATCACCTGCTGATCACCTGACTGACAGGACTGATTGAACCACCAATCAGAACAGACAGACAGACAGACAGCTACAGCTCATGGTTTCATTCATCTATTAACTATAGTTAGAAACCATGAATTACTGTTTATCAACAAACGGTGAGTAACCACGTTAATAAAGACCATTAACCGGAGAGTATTAGTCACATAGTTAACTGTCTAACGTGAAGAAGAGAAGTAACGTTAAACTAGAAACCGTTAGTTTGAAACTGTCTCCGAACGTTTAAATCACCAACGGCTTTATTAGCTAGCTAGCTTGATTTCGTTCTCACGGTTGCTCCTAAACCTCCTAAAACACAGCTGTGTCGATAATGAGGCCTGGATAGATCATATGAAATGTTTAGAAAACATGTTTAAGGTAACCCATCCGAATGGAGGTTTGTTAACTTTATCTCAAATCTAAAGCTCTGTTAGCTGATGCTAATGCTAACGCTAATGTGTTACGTGAGCTAACTTGGCCTTCAGAATTAAAAACAGCATACAGAGTAATTAAACACGTTATCTATGACCGGTATAGTTTTACTAGTTAAACACGTTATCTATGACTGGTATAATGCTACTAGGCAGCTGTACAAATAAAGCATACTTTAAAAACAAAGTCTAGCGTTAGCACTTACCGTGTTTGTATCCTGAGTGTCCTCACAACGAGAGGAGGAGGGAACGATCAGCTACTGAGACTCAGCCGTTAACTATTTGAACTGAAGAGGGAAAAGGCGAGTCCGGTAAGCGGATCCGCCCGGTGTTAGCAGAGAGTCCGCCGTTTGACGGTGCCCTCTCTGTAGGCGGGTCCGGTGTGCGGATCCGCCTGGTGTCAGCATTGAGTCCGCTGTTTGACAGTGCCCTCTCTGGAGGCGGGCCGGATCCGTGGCGCATAGCCGAAATGAGTGAGACACTAGGGCGGATGTACCGACCTGGGGGCGGATCCGCCCCGGAGTCTACTGCTATCTGGGTAGCGTTATGTAGTTGACCGTCGTAGACCTGACATTAACAATCATGCGATTAATCGCGATTAAATATTTGAATCGATTGACAGCCCTAATATTTATTTATTTATTTATTATTCAAATGTTTTATCACATTTTCACAACATGAATCATAACATATTACATCAGAGGAAGGAGAAAACACAAAGTAATAAAAAACAACCTAGGCCTGTCAATCCTGTCAATCTCACTGGGACACTTTAATAACACAGAGCCATCGTTATTAGTTACACCTGTACTTTTCCCACTATGACGAGGTCAAAATGTCTGCTGCTAAAGAGGCCTATTCACTAACAAAGACCACGTCATTAATGGTATAGGTTTGACATAGTTTATTACGTATTGAAGATGGAGGGGAGCAATGATGATGAAGGAGGAATGGGTTAGGAGGAGGATGAGGGATGAGGGTCGAGAGATAAGGGGATTAAGGGATGAGGGGATGAAGGGTCGAGGGATGAGGGTTTGAGTGATGATTGTTTGAGGGATGAAGGGATGAGGAAGTGAGGGGATAGGAATCAAGGGTTGGAAGAGGGGTTGTAGGAGGATGGATGGATGGATGGAGGAGAACGATGATGGACCGGTGTCGGCTACAGGTGAAGGGAACCGGGGGAGTTGTAAAAATCAGAGTTCATCTCTTGGCGAACTCTGATTTTTACCCTCAATGATTTCTGTAATCAAACGAGAGAAAGAAGGGGAGAGAAAAGAAAAAGGGGTTTGTGGGGGAAGTGAGTCAAGGGGAAGTGAACATACCAGGTGTGCTTAAACACTTTTGCAGCGGATGTGGGCTGTTTATGACGTGGTCTTTGTTCCTAAACTTAGTTATAAAACTACCTTAATGATATAATTTGACAGAGCCAGCCCTCCATCTTCTCCTTCCTTTCTAAAAACTATATCCAAGTCCAAATTTGTATTCCAGGTGTTCATACAATGTTTATTTAACTCCTTGAAAAAAGATGTACAAGTATTGGTATGGTTTGAAATAAAAATCTGGGTATAATGAGTCTGACCAGCGACAAAGAAAGAGCTGACCTCTTGTTCCATGTCTTGCTGGGCATCCTTTCAGGACCAAATTAATGTGAAGCAATAAAAAAAGTTTACACTTGAATTGTAATTTCTGTAAATTTTGAAGATTTTCATTATCGTTTTAATAATAAAGAACAATTAAATCCATTTATCTATTTATTTATTGGTCACATTTTGTTTTACAAAGTTAGGAAAAGAATGTTCAAGTCAGGCCTGATGTTACCTTACGCATAGACAATTATCCGAGTCACCTCCACACAGTGAGGCATACAGCTTATTAATTAAATACTAGTACCGGATCGGTACTCAGTATCGGCTGATACACAAAGCCCAGGTATTGCTATCGGTATCAGGACTGAAAAAGTTGGATCGGTGCATCCCTAATATATTAACTATTTATCACCAGTGTGTCAGTTTGACATATGGATCACCCAAATAAAGTCTTCCTGAAGGATTTCAGCATTTATATTATTTATGTTATTCTATTACTGTATAGATTTCATTGTACTGTATATCTTTAAGCTTGTATCCATAATAATAACAGTCTCTGAGTGTATATATATCATTAACAAATATGAAAAGTTGTAGAATTAAAAACTCCCCCAGGCAGATCATTCTGTAAGTCAGTTGTTCTCAACCTTTTTCGTGTCAAGGACCCCTAAATTAATACACATTAGGTCACGGACCCCAGTTTGATAAGATTTTGCTTCAGAGACCTCCATCTGAAAAGATTAGATGCAGTTGTCAACTACAGCTGAGGAGATAACCATGGAGGAAGTGAAACCTCTGATCAGAATAGTCACTCTTATGACTCTTACTGACATTGAGCTCACTTTATAGTAAATTAAATAATGAAAAGAAGCTTTTCCCCATTTTTCTGGGGACCCCCTGGAACTCCCTCAAGGACTCCCGTGGGTCCCCAGACCCCTGGTTGAGAACCACTGCTGTGACAGTGAGATGAGATCTCTGTTTCTCTCCACAAGATGGAGCTCTAACCAAATATGTATGTTTTAGTTGTGTTGGTTCTTGTTGCTGTTCAGTGTAGATGAGAACCAGGGAACACTCATGCCAGGATTCCTGTAGACAGTAGGTGGTGCTAGTGATTTACCAACCGAGCAAAGACCTTCTAAAACTGCATAATTGGAGGTTTCAGCTATGAATAAGCAAAACAATCTTAAATACTTTAAATGTGTCTGTTTATTAACTATTATTAGTTGGTTTAAATGCATAAATGAACTTCATCACCACCTCCACACCCGGTGTACTTCATGGTTCATAGTAGTGATGTGTTAATAAGTTGGATTGTTATTACTGGACAACATTCAAGTGTTTTTAAGTGTACTGAATGCTGACTACTAGTTAGTTTCAGCCCTCCCACCCACATTATGTAGCCTAAACATTCACTTCAACCCATCCATCACCCCGTCTTAGTCCTTTTTACTGAATTAAAGGAGTATTTAAATTCAACCTTATGAAATTATATAAGTGAAGAAATTATTTTCATGGTATAAAATGTGTTTAATATAACCAAACAAATATCAGATTTGCATCAAACAGATTGTAACAGGCTTCCATCGGCTCTCAGAGGTGAATTTCAATGTGGCCACCTCACAGTCATATGGCTCTTTGCCGAGTCAGAAAATCACCACTATGCCCAGGAGAGGATTATAGTAATTTCCACAAAGATTGGACTGTAGGAGGAAAGCGGGGTGGAATCTTTGTGTGTGTGTGTGTGTGTGTGTGTGTTTGCATGTTTATGTGTGATGTGTGTATGGGGGAAGGGGGTCATCATCATTGACATTCTTTATAATGAAGTCTTCGCCTTTTCACCTCACCCACAGTTGCGAATAAGCATCACCTCCAATCTGCACTGGTTCCAGTGGGAGGAAAGACCAAGCAGATCTACATCACACATGACCTGAAACCCTCAACCAAAAACACGTCAGAGTCCAGATGGCTGTCATAAGGTACTGTAAATATCAATGTTACCGTAAACAATTTGTCACCATATTCAAATATGAGATTTCAGCCTGATTATTCATATCACTAAGACCATTACTGAGACAATCTGACATTGTACAGCGTGTGCCACTGAGGGTTTTACGAGAAACTAACTGGATAATCTACGCTTATTATCAGTTAGCATATTTGGTTGTATGAAGCAAGCTTGCAATCCAGATGAGGCTGTGAGTACTAATCCGATACCAGCGTGATTAAAAATAAAATAAAATGTAGTTATTAATGTTATTTAACAGCTGTTTACTACTGACCATTAAATGGATGTGATATGATTCCTATCTTTGTTGTATGGCCTGGCTCAGGTTTAACCCTTCGTAAAACATGAACAAATACGTGCAGTTTTACTTGTTTGGATTTTTCCACTGTGAAAATGAGAACATTTTCCTCGCTCTGACTACCGTTACACTCTCCACTAGCACGGCATTGTTGTTGTTTGGTATCGTCACGTCACAAACGAACCTGCAATCAGTTCTTCTTCGCTGCTCTAAAAGAGTAGTTTCAGCCATGATACATCCAGGGTGACAGCACAGCAAAGGCTACTCTTTTGGAGCCTCAAAGATGAATTGATTTACGGTTTAACAAGTTGATTTTTTTCTGGGATAATTTATGGTGTCAGATTGGTGCAGAGACTGGCGTACTCGACGATACCAGATACCGAATTTTGGGTAGTATCCGAAGCATTTCCGATACTGGTATCGGTATTGCAACAACTCTATGCTTAAGTAACAAGTCTTTGATGACGTCATGCCTGATGCCATACGGGCTTACAGTGGAGATTAACACCGTATTTACCATTTGCTTCATTAAATTAGGACTTTAAAGCTCAATTCTAATCACAGTTTAAAGAAATGTGTTTTTTTCCCAAGGCAATCGCTTCCTCCTTCTTTTTCTGTATATTTAAAAAAAAAATAATATTTTATTTATGTGTTATTTTATGTTGTATTGGTGCCTCTAATATTACTCCTAGAATTAAGTCATTTTAAAATTCTGTTAATCCCAAACTACTTTTACAGTCATTCATCAAGAGTAAAGTATAAATATTAAGTTCATCTATTTATATAAAGGTCTTATTTATAACATTTTTATGTAGATGAATATATAAAAAAAAAAAACACCCACAAAGGTGCCAAATAAAAGTATGGCTTTTTACTTAAAAAAAATTATGTTTGTGAATTAATCATTTTACACATTTTGGTGGGTCCAAAATTAATGTTTTGTTTATCTCTGTGAAAGATATCTCACGTTTAGTTTCCACTTCTAACAAGGCTTGTGAACCAATAATAAAACAACGTTGGTATCACTGGGTCATCGGTTATGTTTTTGATGTGTGTGTTATGTTATCAATGTTATCAATAGCACCTTTAAGATAATATCAGGTACATTCCACACTCGATTGTTTGATTATAAATGCTAGGTTTATTATCTAAAAATAAAAGAGATCATGCTAATCTAACAATGAAAAACGCCACAGAGTAATAAAGGTGTGCCGGCGACCCCACACGCAGTGAGGATAATCACACCCCACCTGACCGGAGGGGGTTGGAATAAGATAATCTTGCGTACCTAGATCTGTCTCGTCAAGGTCACAGAGGTGACCTGAGTTAATGTTGTGTTGGTGAATCTTTGGAAAGCTTGAGGTCATCATTTGATCGTCTTCAAGGTAGAAAATGCCTGGAAATAGTGGCTTTTGCTTCAGTTAGTTGGTTGAGTGTTGGCAAGTTTCCTCTGGTGAGGATTAGCGGCGGTCACCTGTCCTGAGTGTGATTTTATTGGATTAAGGTATGACACCAGGCCACTGTGTCTCTGCCCCGTCCACCCAGCAACGTCTGCAGAGCCGTGCGCTCCCACTAACAGAGCTAAAAAGTTTTAGAAATAAGTAATAACTACACAAACTCATAAAAAAGTAATACAGAAATATACTCAGGTGACTTACCTCCTGCTAATGAATACTAAAATGCGGGCAATGTTTGTGCAGTATATTGTGTACATTGTTCTTGATGAGCCCCCTGTGTTACCTTAAACCACAGCTAACAAGACAAGAGTTGCCTTTAGCCACCCAATATCTCTAATAACCCTGGTAGAATGATGCAGACCATGCTATAATATTGATCTTTTGCATGATATCTATGTTACTGTTACAGACAGCTATTCTCTTTCACCTCAGGTTACCTGTTTTGTAGTATTTCCCCAATTAGCTGCGTTGGGCTGAGGATAGGATGTGTGCTTCTGTGGATGTTTTTGTTTATATTTTGCGCGTTGGCTCTCATGTACATATTTCGGTGTATGCATGCAGCCATACATTGTAGTACATGTTTGTGTGAACTTGTGTTTTGCGGGTGATGTTGGCTTCCTGAGGCTGATTACCACCCTCTTCCCAGCGTCTTGTTTTTGCCCGTCTCTCCGCCTGTGTGGAAGTTGTGTGGGCACCCTCTGGATTGCCTCACCGCCGAAGCATGCCGGACCCTGTTATCCAGCTATCCATCTGTGTTATTGATTTTTTTTCCCTCTTTGTAGAGTTTCATCTTTCCTCCACTTTTCTATAGAACGATGGAGAGGGAGGGAGAGCGAGAGAGAAAGGAGGGGCGAGCGAGGGGGCAGAGCAGAGATCTGAGAGCTGGTAGAAGAGGGGGGGATGGAGGGATGGAGCGTTGGAGGAGCGGAGCAGCGGTGGGGCTTCTGAGGGTAGGGGTGTAAGAGGTTGTGGGGGGGGCACTCAGCCTGGACTATGGATGAGCAGAGAGAAAGAGGCACTCTTGAAGTGTTGGAGCTTTTTTCTCTCTCCCTCTCTCTCTTCGTTTCTCTCCATTCTCTTGGGAGCGCCCCCCTCCTCCTCCTCCTCTTCTTCCTCCTCCATCCTGCTCCGAGGCGCCTCTGGTACACACGCTCCACTCGCCACCCCCTCCTCCTCTTCCTCCTCCTCCTCCTCCTCCTCCTCCTCGTTCCGTCCGCCTGCCTGCCGTCTCTCCTTCCCGGGGGGCCTGGGCAGTGCTGGCGGCGCAGCCGTGATTTGCAGGAGATTTGTCTAAGTGAGAAGCAATTAGTGCGCCTAAGCACCGCTAATGTATGCATGCTGGGGCCGCCGCAGCCCCTCCCGCTTGGCGGTGCCAGGCCAGGCCAGACCAGGGCACCGTTGGCGTTCTCTCTCCCTGTCTCCCCTTGTCTCTTTTCATCTGCGGGCCGTTGTCTTGCTCTCACTCCCCTTCAAATGACCCAGTCCTCTCTGATTCTATTAGCACAATAATTAGCAGACCAATAGTGCTGAAGTTTGTGTTATTATTTACCATGTCACTTTATTGAAAGTATTCAAATGTATGCGACTGAATATATTACTTAGGGGCGGGAAAAAAAATAGATTCACAGATGTATCACGATTTCTGTTTTGAAATAGATTTTTTTTTAATGCCAGGATCAATATATTTGCTTCATCTGAGTCTATAGGGAGGTAGAAGGAAGTTACCGCTTTTATTGTTGTAGTCTGAGTAATGTGGATATGACCTCATATTTTAAATCCAGCGTAGTAAACACTACACATCCAGTAAAGTATGGAAACACTTTGGGTTTCACACATTGCAGGAAAAGCAGAGCTAGACATCACGGCTAAAGCTGCATGCTAACTCTGTCATGGACAGGAAACGTTATCGTATTGCGGTAACGTGCGGTCAAGCCTCCCGTCACTCTCATCTCCGTGGTCAAATGGGCCAACGCTACAACTGTAGAGCACCCATATACTGACATTTATGTTGAATACATTCAAACGGCCCCGATGGAGCTGACCATGGATGTATAAAGAGAACGGAGCTGACAGGAGAGCTAGAGACGGCCTTGGAGAAGTTAGAGGAAGTAGACACGTGTGACTACGTCTGGTTTTCAAAATAAGGTGTTGACAAAGGGAACTGTATATACAAAATACATATATGGAAATGAGATTGATGGATTATATTCACCAGAAGTATAAAACATTACATGTTAAAAATGTAATCTTATTTGTGAGGGGAATGTATTAATAAATAATGCCTGACAATGACTGATATGTCTGACTTCAGGGTATCTCTGACTACATACTGTATATGCTGAAAATCAAATAATTTTACTGTATTAATTTAGATATTTTCCAAAGTAAAAATCCCTAGAAGTGTATGATTCAACTTTTTTTCCCATGGTCTAGTGTTAAAAGAGCTAAAAAAAATCACAATAAATTGGAATATCGACACCCAAGTATCATGATAGTATTGAAACAGTCCTACTATTAAACCTTCCAGTCTAGAGCCTTCTCCAAAAAGTGCCGGGGTAGAGTGGGTTTGTGAACCTTTTACCTTCTAAACTTCATGGAGGCGCATTGAGGTGATTTCTGTCCCTCATCTTCTCCCACATATGTTTCCATTGTAGATTCGGAGGAGGCTTTAGTAAGCCTGGAAATTTAAGTCTGTCAGTGATGGTGAGTGGTAGCATAATTTGAGTGCAGTAATCCACACACTTGGGCATACACTCAAATGAACGCGCAGACACATCGCAAACACACTTGCACAACAAAGTGGAACAGTGGTGGGTGGTAGGATTCCCTTTGAAACCTGCGGTGTAGAAAGGCTTGTTTGCAAGCACGCAAGCATGAGGGGACGTTCTGCACGCTGCGACTCCCCAACTACTTGCAGATGAACTTTGGCCTTTTCTACACGTTCAACTCTCCCTTACTCGAGACAAAAACAAGATTAAGTCTGCTCATCTTTACGCCGCACTGCCTGCCTTCCAAGTGGGAGCCTACATGGACCGTGGGTGGTTTTGGAGCGAGGTGCTCGTTAATTAAAGATAGGCTAATTAGTGGCGCTTCTTAGCCTGGCTTTTGCGGCGCTGATAAGAGGATAATCCTGGAGAGAAAGGCGGAGATCGAACTGGTCCCCGGTAGACCGGGCCTCCTGCTCGACTGGACTGGAAGACCCCCCCCCCACTCCTCCAACCCCCCGTCCCGTCTCTGCTTCTTTAAAGAGACTTGCAACCAGAGAGTATAGAATATTCAAGCAGGCTGCACTTCAGCAGGAGGAAGCCTACATAAAAGACATTAGCCAGCGCTTGTTATGCTGTGGGTGTCTGAGGCTATTTCAAAGATACATCCACTGGTTTAGCTGAATTTAGCTAAGAGAAAGCATATTGGTGTATTGTAATGTTACAATGACTTTTTGATCCCTGTATGGAAAAGATCTGGTCACCTTTTCCCCTGTGGGGAAAGTCTTGAGTACAACATCAGTTATAGAGCTACATCCCTTAACATGTTTATTTAGTGCCTTGCTCAAACACACTAGTGTGTCTTTCTGCTAATTCGGATGCCTGTTTATGGTTATATTAACTTGTCTATCCATCGGAGCCTTCCTTCATTCCAGATAGACAAACACAAATGCAGACATGTAAATAATCACATTTACGATCCACCTCACACTCGCATGACGGAAAGGTTGCATGACCCGACTATCATTCACGTGTCTCTAACCCATATTTTGTCATGGGGAGTTAGCCATTAGCACTTGCTGGGCTGTTCCCATATGCTGGGGCCTCCACAGATCTATAATTCAGGGGTGGCAGATGTCCCCATGTATTATTCATGAGTGCCGTTCCATGCCGGGCTAGCAAGCGAGCCAGCGGCAGAACCGTCACAAGGTCCTTGCATATAGGAGGTCTCTTACATGTTGACCTGCGAGTGCACCTTCCCCGCAACTCCTTCCTGCAAGAGCGAGCTTTACAGGGAGGCAGAGCTCTCTCAGATGATAGATAGCATCATGGGATTAGGAAGCCGTATAGATGCTGTTGGTGATGTTCTCGTCTTTAGTGTCTATAATTGTAATAGTCATGAAACAGGAATTATTTTTTGTAAGGGACACATCATCTATTTTACATGTAAATGTACTTATTACAGGGAGTGCAACAGTCTTTCTAATAGTCTGTGGCTCTAGAGGAGCTTTGACAATCTGAGAAAGCATTATGGGAAATGTAGGATCAGTGGTCCAGGGTCTGAAGAGTGAAGCCAATATCTTAATCTTGCATTTTTTTTTCTAATAGCCAGCAGGGGGCGACTCCTCTGGTTGTATAGAAGTCTATGAGAAGATGAGCCTACCTCTCACTTGATTTATTATCTCAGTAAACATTGTAAACATGAGTTTATGGTCTCAATCGCTAGTTTCAAGTCTTCTTCAATACAGCATGATGTTCATTTAGTCAATAATGGTCCAATTTAGAGTCAAAATAGACCATAAAGCAGGGGATGCTTTAGGGAGTGGCTACGTTGTGATTGACAGGTCGCTACCACGGTGTTGTCCGGTCTGGGTGTTGTCCGTGTTTCTGTCTTACAACTTTAACCCTTTTAACGTGTGTTTTCAGTTCATGAAAGTTAATTCTGACCTTTTTGGTTGCCTAAAAATGTCTAATTCACTGTTCGGTTGTACTTAACTCCACCCTCTCGTGTCACTTCTGGTTGCAAATAACCAAGATGGCGACGGCCAAAATGCCGAACTCGAGGCTTCAAAACGGCAGTCCACAAACCAATGGTTGACATCACGGTGACTACGTCCACTTCTTTTTTAATACAGTCTATGCAAAGGATCCAGTTTTTGGTGTTCGTTCCATACTAAGCACTAAATGTTAGGACATCTTGGCCTTTGCAACATTGACTTTTACCTTTCTTTTGTTTTATTTTAAGGTCTGCTTTATGGAAGTGTAATAAAACATCACTAGAGTGGCCCTTTTTAAAGGGTCAGTTCATCACAATGACACAAAGGGAAACATATTTTTCACTTACTTCTTGTGGTATCTAGCCATGCAGATCGTTTTGGTTTTATTTGTTCAGGTTTTAAGGTATCTCTCACTAAGATTTATGCTGCTTTTCAGTAGAATAGAGGTGAATGGAATTTAGTTTGTGTTGCTCATGACATTAAAACACTTTGAAATCAATGGCAACATATCTTTCCAGATATAATGTCCCTGATAATCCACCAAACCCTCTGAACAGTTTTCATAGAGATGTTTTTGCAGTAGAAAGTAGTTTCAGTGACCCAGATATTGTCTCTGGACGTGCAGTCAAATTTCATTTACCTCTATAGTACTCAGATGGCAGCAAAATCTCAGAGACGGATATCTCAAAATAAAACCCAAACTATTTACATGGCTAGACACCTAGAGGGAAGTGAGAACACGTTTCTTTGTAATTTGGGTTTAAAACTCTCCATCTCTTCTTATAACACCTAGGTCTGTGTAATGCAGTAGAGAATATTCTAGGTGCTTCGGAGCAGAGGAAAAGGTTGGATTTTGCGCCCGTGTATGTGTGCATGACTGCGAAGCGTCTACTCTGTAAATCACACCTACATACCTGGAGGAGACAGCAGCGTTGTGTGCCGATACCCTCAAAGAGTGGGAGATAAAACACACACACACACACACACACACACACACACACACACACACACACACACACAGGCACCCAAGATCACAAGCTGCCGCCAGCGCCAAGCCTGGCCGGCGCTGAACCGGCAACCCGATACCTCCTCCGGAGCCGTGCGGAGGGGGAGAGTGGGTGTGGGAGAGAGAGGCGTCCATAAAGTCTGTCCCGCCGGTCGGCCGTAACCTGAGCTCCCAGCAGACAGCCGCGGTGCCTTGCAGTCAGCCACGGAGGAGTGTGTGTGTGTGTGTGTGTGTGTGTGTGTGTGTGTGTGTGTGTGTGTGTGTGTGTGTGTGTGTGTGTGTGTGTGTGTGTGTGTGTGTGTTTGAGTTTGAGTGCGTGGGGACGGGTGACATGCTGCCACACGCTTGTTACCACGCTTGGGATCAGGCCTGTGTGCATGTGTAGATTACAAACACACCAACACTAAAAACCCTCCCGTTGACTTTCTGTCTTTCTCACAACTTTACACATCCCCTTACATTACTCTAAAACTCCTCTCAGCACCGTGTTAATACATCAGTTCTTTTTTCACGTTGACCCTTCCTCTCCCTGAAATTGATACAGATGACGAGACGACGGGACCTTTTGTCACCGAGTCACTGAGCTTTTCTGTCCTTCAGGCTTTAGACTTTTCTCCAATATCTTCTCTCTCTTTACCCTCCGCGAGCTTCCAACGTGACCGTCATCCAAAAACATCTGAGACGTCAGCGAGCAGAAAACTGCCGTCAGCTGCCATATTGCTCGCTGTTGCTGCCAGGGTGCTGCCCTTTACGGATGTGAGCGCAGTGTGAGTTGGATCGGAGGGGGATTGGTGGTGGGGGGGGGGTCGAGCTTGTCTCTGGGCTGGCAGAGGGACAGGAGCCCCTTGTGCGGTTGCAGTGGGTGAGGAGGTTAACTGAGCCACAGCAGAGCCAAGACGCTGCCTGGGATATTGACAGGTTGGAACCTGAGGGCTCCTGCAGGATAGGAACACACTGCCAGAGGCTTGGTTACCACCACCGCCTGCCTGCCTGCCTCCCAGGGAGGGAGGGGGTGTAAGATGGAAAGACTGGGTGAAGGGAAGAATCTCAGATTTTGTCCGCCAAAATGGCGAGAAAAAGAGGATCCTGGGAAGGGCAGGACATGGGAATGATTTGGCTGGGCTGTATATTAATAAGAATATTTGTTTCTGATGGTGATGTATATCAAGAGAATATGGAAAATATATGCAAGAATCAAATATAAGATAATTTGTATGTACTTGTAAGCACTTTATGATAATCACATGTCGTTTGGGGCAAGTCATAGTCAAGTCAGCACACTGACACACTGACAGCTGCTGTTGCCTATTGGGCTTCTTATGCTAACTGAGTACCTGTGATAATTGATTTCCAATAATACATTATACATACTTTTGCGTAAAGCAAGCATGTACATTTGAACAGATAAGAACGTGCGATTAATCGCGATTAAATATTTTAATCGATTGACAGCCTTAATAATTAACCTAGAAGTTGAACTTCATAATAACACTAGACATAAACAGCTTAAGAGTATTAAATACTTGACAAATCTCCCTTTAAGGTAAATTTTGAAAGGATAAATGATTAATTTGCGATTAACTATTTGATTTGATTGACAGCCCTAGTTCCACTGTAATACTTTACACCAAACAAAACTCTTCAACTGTGTTAATAAACTTTCAGTACCTCATTTGCCGGAAGAGAGTCATGCAAATAAGGGTGATTTTATGAAAACATTGCACGACAGCATAGTTAACAGGCTTTAGTGGAGGATTTGCTGTAGCTCCACCATCTTTTGCGGAGCTCCACTTTGCTGCTTTCACTCAGTCAGAAGCTAGTCTGTGTGGTTCAGGGTCATTTGCCATGGTAACGGTGGACCGGGTCAGAAGGTGATTGGCTTAGCTGAGGAGGGTGCTGGCGGCTGTTTGTTGATTCTCTGATAGGGGTGACCTACCCCTGACCTCCACACAAATCAATACTGCCTCCTTAAACTTTCATTTGTCCTCGTTTGCTCGTGCTCACCCCCGATTGGGAGCAATTAAAGTCGAGTCTAAACATGTTTTTAGCTTAAATTGAATTTGAAGAGAGAGGTGTCTGTACATTATTGTTTCCTCCGAGTTGAGAGAAATGCAAAGGAATTGCATCATTGGTGTTTTTTTTATACATTTCTCTCTAAGAACAGAATGAATTGTATAGATTTACTCTATGTCAATATTTCAGGTTTACAGCATACCAAAGGTAAATTTAGATGTGACCCCGCGTGGCCTTTCTATCGAAGTAGGTGAATACGAGGATGGTAAATTTCCAGTCACCGTATGATTTCAGAGAAAGCTCTTTGTACTGTGTTTATAGAGAACCTGCGTGGTGTAGGGAGTCCCTCCAACGCAGGAAAGCCTTTATGAAGCTACTTCCTGTCTCTTCACCTCCTCTTCGTTGCACTTTTGTTTCTCTCTCAACCCCCTCGTTCTCACTTTCACTACCCGTAATCCCCGGTGTGGCCTACGAGGTTCCTCTGCTGAGCAGCAGGGCTGTGTGGGCTCATGTTTTTTGTTGTTTTTTTTTTGGTACCTCTTATATGTCTTTCTCCATTCTGGGGTCACCCTTTTCCACTCCCCCACACAGGGAATCACCTCACTGAAAGGCATTGTGGTTGATTTAGTGGGTAGTTGCACTGAAACGTTGCAGTCCTCCACACTGAGTGACATGACATGCTGTGCTGTTAGTTCCCAAAACTGACAGGTCAAAATACAGTGTGTGCCTCAGAGCATCCTTGTTACTGTGTATCAGACTCAAGCCTCAGTACTTTATTGCCATATCAATGTAGATGGCAGGAATTTGCCTCAGCAGCTCAGGTACGAAATGTGAACAGCAGCAGACATCTGCTGCACGATGCCGTACACAGCTGCTGTCAGAGTCCAACAGTATCTCACAGTGGATTGAATGTCTTGTAAGTGTGATAAGTGTTTTTTCTTTTTTTGTTACATTACTATGACCGTTTTTGACAAAAAGTACAAAATGGTGTCCTCTTTATTTATTTATTTATTTTTGCTTAATGTTAGGTAACAGTTAGGGCTGTCAAAGTTAACGTGATAATAATGCGTTAACGCAAATTTCTTTTAATGGAGGTTGTAGTGGGTTCAGTTTTAAAACTAGAATGAAGAAACTAGAAAAGGAATCCATTGGCCAACCATGTTAAACTAGCTTGTCACGAAGGAGGTTAAATAACGCTCCAAACTTGCGCTTAATCATGGCTATTTTCAAAGGGGTCCCTTGACCTCTGACCTCCAGATATGTGAATGAAAATGGGCTCTCTGGGTACCCACGAGTCTCCCCCTTACAGACATGCCAACTTTATGATAATCACATGCAGTTTGGGGCAAGTCATAGTCAAGTCAGCACACTGACACACTGACAGCTGTTGTTGCCTGTTGGGCTGCAGTTTGTCATGTTATGATTTGAGCATATTTTTTTATGCTGAATGCAGTACCTGTGAGGGTTTCTGGACAATATCTGTCATTGTTTAGTGTTGTTAATTGATTCCCAATAATAAATATATACATACATTTGCATAAAGCAGCATATATGCCCACTCCCATGTTGATAAGAGTATAAAATACTCAACAAATCTCCCTTTTAAGGTACATTTTGAACAGATAGAAAATGGGTGATTAATTTGCAATTAATCACGGTTGAATATTTTAATCAATTGACAGGCCTAATGACTGTATTGTATGACTGAATGTATTTTGGAGTAAGGTTGGAGTAAATTACTGGACATGTTTTTATGGAGTACACCACTGGCTAGCTCATGGCCGCCACTCTGTACTGCTCTCACACAGCGGTTACAGCTGATAACGCCGTCCCGGCCGACAGCACCGCTGCAGAAGCGTAGCACCCACCCTACGGTTCCCCCCCAGGTTAACACTGTTAGCTCTGTCAGCAGTTGTTTTCATGTTTAGCGCTGTTAGCACCGTTAGCTACGAGCCGCCGTCTCAGCCATCGCCATGTTGAGAGCTGTGCGGAGGAAATAGAAATGCTCCCAATCTCATATTTAGCATCTTTTAAGGTTATAAAATATAAACAAATACTAAGCTGAAGTCATCTGGCAAAAATAGGCTGCTAATAAAATAGCACCTGAAATGCAGCAGTACCTACAGTAGTTATCTAACAAACTGAATTTCTATGAAGGCCCTGGCCCAAAGTGATAGAGGCTTTTTCACAGTAGACATTTTGACTTGTCATGGCAGGAGAAGCTCAGCTGTAATTAAGAACATTAACAATGACTGCATTCAGTTTAGGTGACCCAGTTTCAGGGTCCTGGTATTGTGAACACTGGTTAACACTGTCATGGCTTACTGGGATGTATAATGGAACTGAGCCATTGTTAATGTTATTAGTGACACCTGTGCCTTTCCTGCTATGACAAGTCAAAATGTCCGCTGTGAAATGAGTTTGTGTAGACTAATAACTGATACGAGAACAGAGTAAAATCGCATCTTTGATTTTCATCTTGTCGGTCTACTTCTGTTCGATGTATGTTTGGTTTTCACTTTCTCTGCCCGCTAACCTTCCTCTGAACAAATCAATCTGTTTCTCCGTCCTTGTTTTCCTGTTGAAGATACTGTGATAAAACACTTCCCCCTTACCCGAGCAGTTATATATATATCACTCACTTCTCTGTTGTGTAAATATGTGATAGCATCAAAACAGACATTTATTTGTAAATGTCACAGATTGATAGTGTAACTCTGGTTATGATATCACTCCCCCCACGACTTCTTCTTTTAGACCTGTAACTTGTTGTCTGAGGCCTCTGAGAAACTTTTTAGCAACTACAGCACAGTCTGATTAAATATCATACATGAATACAGCCTCTTCTGGTCTGTTTCAACACACAGTAGACGTGTGGCTGATTGTGTATTTGGGTGTGTGTGTGTGTGAGTTCTAGTACATTATCTCCAGAGAGTTTGGCTGTCGTGGCGTTGGGAGGGCTGCGTCGTGGCCGTGGCAGCGTGGAGCAGCAGCAGCACAGGAAACGCGTCAAAGCGCTGAGAGCTAACTGGAACCAGATGTCTGAGGCTACCGGCCGGGGGATTCTCACCGTGGAACAAGAGCGTCAGCGGGGGAAGTTCACTTCCCCCCTGACTGTCTTCTCTGTCTGTATCTCTGAATCTTTTGTCTTTGAGTTGTTTCCTCCTCTCTCTCTGTCACAAATTCATCTGTAGTTTGAGGTTAAAGCGACTGAAAGAGTCCACAGCGGGGGGAGGAATAAAATAGCCACGGCCAAGAGAAAATTATTTTGTATTATTTTCTCTTTTTGCACATTCTGCATAATCTAAAAAACCTTCCATCCTTATGTGGAAAATAAATCATGAAAAAGATTCAAAGATGATAGAAACAATGATTTAAAAAAAATACAAATATGCGATTGTATGTTGTTAGTTTGAATACAACATAACAGCTCACCTCACACAACTTAACTGATATAACCAGGCGTACTTTACAATTTCTCCTTTTACTACCCCATCTCTTTGAAGCTCTCCATAGTGGGAGATGGAGTTGGCCTGCTTTCTATGCCTGGGAGCATTGCCTGCCCTCCTCCGCTTCACTGCCCCCTGACTTTCTCTCACATATACAGTACAGACGCACACACACACACACACAGGCATACACTTAACTTATTCACTCATGCACAGCAATCATACATGGCACGTGCGCACACATGACGACCCATGCACCGCTGACGCTGTATGTGCGCAGCTCCAGCTGAGCCTCCGGTCTACCCGGGGCCGCTGAAGCCTTCGCCTCCCCTCGGTCTTAACCCCAGTCTCTCTCTCTGCTGCCATCGGCGGATCCTCTAACACAGACCACTAGGCGACAGCAACAACAACACACACTCTCCTGCGGTGACAAATGTTCTATAATATCAACTTCCAACTGATGGAAAACAACAACAACTTGGGTGTCACTCTGAAACAGGACAACAATTACAGAGCGTGTTGAGTGTGTGCATGTGCGTGTAGATGCATGTCTATCAGTGGCAGTAAGACGAATACTCCATCACTGTTTGGTCTTTCTTTTTCTTTGCCGCTACGAGGTGAATCGGCGCAGCCTGAAGGTCCTGGATAGCTCTGGGTGAGAGCGGCTTTCAGCAGGCTGTTAGTCTTATCATCATACACACACACACACACACCGTCCCCTCTGACCTAGGCCGTTTCCTGCCCCTGGCTGATCTATTGGCTGATGCCTGCCCTGTGACTGTAGAGAAAAAGAGGAGGGGAAGGAAAGTGTGTGTGTGTGTGTGTGCTTGCGGCCTGTCCCAGAGAATCGATATCCGTCTCGTATCCGTGAGCTGTGCCTGACCCCTGGCCGACCTTGCTCAGCATTGGCGGTTGGAGCGTGTTTTTTTTTTTTTCTTTTTTTCTGTTGGGGTCTGAAAATGTGGGAGGCACATTGAGTTTTACCCCCTTGCTAATAGAAGTCTGGGGCAACAGAGGAGTGTGAAAAGTTTTGACTTAAATGTGCTAGTCTGAGGAGGCAGCATTAATGTATCTGGGAAATGGTGAAATAACAGGAAATACTTGGTGTAGTTGGCCCTCATTTCTATGGCTAGGATGATACACCTATCTCCTGATTCTATACTATCATGATACTCGGGTGCTGATTGGATATGTATTGCGATTTTTAAGTATTTGTGATAATACAAGTATTGAGATTCGATATTGAGATTTATTTATTATTATTTATTTTAAAGTTGAATCATACACTTTTAGGGACTTTTAATTTGGAAAATATCTAAATTAATACAATAAAATGTTTGATTTTCAGCATGTATGTTGTCAGAGATGTCCTGAAGTCAAATATATCAGTCATTATTTTTTCCAAGCGCCCGAAAATCAAATATTTCCCTCACAAATTAGTGGTATTTTCTATTTAATTTAAAAGGGACATTTAATGTTTTATACTTCTGGTGAATATAATCCAATCAATCTTTTTTCCATAGATGTATTTTGTATATACAGTTCCCTTTGTTAACATCTTATTTTGAAAACCGGATGTAGTCACATGTGTATACTTCCTCTAACTTCTCCAAGTCGTCTCTAGCTCTCCTGTCAGCTCCGTTCTCTTTATTCATCCATGGTCAGCTCCATCGGGGCTGTCTGAATGCATTTAACATAAATGTCAGTATATGGGTGCTCTACAGTTGTAGCGTCGGACGATTTGACCACGGAGACGAGAGTGACGGCTGGCTTGACCGCACGTTACCGTGATATGATAACGTTTCCTGTCCATGACAGAGTAAGCATGCAGCTTTAGCCGTGATGTCTAGCTCTGCTTTTCCTGCAATGTGTGAAACCCAAAGTGTTTCCATACTTTACTGGATGTGTAGTGTTTACCACGCTGGATTTAAAATGTGAGGGTGCAGGTCATATCCACGCAGACCCCCTGCCGTTTTTTGCTCACTACAGCCGGCCGGCTACTGTTGGTTTTGAGTGACAGATACAGAACGGATATGACGTCACGTTACTCAGACTACAACAATAAAAGATAAATAAAAGAACTTCCTTCTACCTCCACACAGACTCAAATGAAGCAAATATATCGATTCTGGCATTAAAGAATAGGTTTCAAAATCGTTAAAAAAAAAAAATTGCAATACATAGGTGAATTTTTTTTCCCACTCTTAATGATTTCACAGTTGGTCAAATGTATTCCCCTAGAGATTAGTCGGACATGATTATAAACTGCAACAATGAATATCGGTGTTGTATTTCTGCGGAGAGATTGTGGTTTTAAAGCGAGCAGTGGAATCATTCTTACCTCCGTGTTGTGGTTTCAGGTAAAAAACAAAGTTTACCTCAGTTTTTACTTTAAATTTTATATGGATGACCCTGTTGTGCTCATGGCTGAGATACTAAAAGCCTCTCAGATTGTGTGTGTGTGTGTGTGTGTGTGTGTGTGTGTGTGTGTGCATACATGCACGTGCCTGTGTGTGTGAGGCCAACATAGAAGTTGCCTTGACGTTAGTTTGCTAGTTGGACTCAGCCTTGCGTGTTGTTGGTGTGTGCTGATAGAGGCTCCAGCTCCCGGGCTGAGTGGGGCTGCGGGTGCTAGCCGCCGCCGGCACTAATTGAACCCTGCCGCTAAGGTAAGGGGGGGGGAGGAGGAGGCTGTCAGCGAGGGAGAGAAAAGAAAAAAAAGAGAAGGAAGAAAAAAATAGCGTGGTGAGGGCGAAGTGCCCCTGGGGGGTTGGGTCCCTGCCTGCCTTTCGTTCTCCAGCTCCTTCCCCCCGCCCCGTCTAAATAGCCGTGCCGGCGCTCCAGGGCTTCCTGCGCCTTATCTGCTGATAATTGGGCACTGGAGCTCCACAGCTCGCTTATGAAATATAGATTCCTGACGGAGAGGAAGGATGGGGGGGGGAGGCGATACGGCGGTGGAGGCAGTGTGCAGGCAGAGAAAAGCCCCTGGTCGTATCAGAGAGCGTGGAGCCTTGTGGGCTCCGCGGTGTTGCTCTGGCTCGTTTAGCAAACACATCCCCAGTAGTTAGGGCGAAGGCCTCTGCACTGAGCAGCCCACACTGTCACACACAATTGAAAAACAATACTTTGTTCCTATTGTTCGTTGCACCCACAGGGTTCAAAGAGCTAGAAATTGCGGGGGCGAACGCTTGTTGTGTAGTTTGTCGCAGAGCATGTGAAATCTTCTAAAGTAATTTCAAACGGCGAAGAATCGCCCCGCAAGTAACGCAAAACTCTGCACATAGTGCTTCACTGAGAGTGTTTGCATATTCAACACTGGAAACGGTGTGAGTGAGTAGCCCGCGTAGTTACGGTGTCATTTAAGCGTGTCCTGATGAGGGAGCAATGCGTTATGAAACTCGGTATTCCTCTGTGTATGAATGGAAGAGGATGTTATTTTCCTGCAGCGAGGTTGGGATGCTATTTGCAGTCTCATGGGGGAACGTTATTGGATCACAACATGGAGACCAAATCCCAGAGAGAAAAGAGCAGTGAATACTCTGCTGGGTGCTCAACACAACACGGATCCCTATTATCCAAGGCTACTTTTGCTTTCAGCTTTTAGCAAGGTTGTTAATTTAGAGTTTAATTTTATAACAGTAAAGAAATATATTGTTACCTCCAATTGAAATACAAATGATGCAGTCTGTAAAAATTAACTACTTAGCTGTTATGGCTGAAGTCAGTTTGTGTCTCTGAATGTCTCATTTTGGAATGAAACTGTTGTGGACTTGAATACAGGACAGTTCTGACCGAAGAAGATGAGCATCGCAACATTTTACAGTAATCATTCAAAATGCTGTTCAATTCAACACCGCAGAATGTATCGCATCAAAAAACCTTTGTTCTTTCTTGTGTCTTTTCTTCAGACTCTTCGTCCTCTATCCTCAAATTAATTTTAAATACACACCTACACTCACTGACAGGTCTGTGCATGTCCCAATTAGTTAGTGAGCGGTTAGGTTAATGAATGGGGAGCTACCTGCTAGGCTGTGGGAGGCGGACTGGGGGGTTGGGGGTTTAAAAAAAAAAAAAAAAACGTGCTGGAAGGCTGACTCCTCTACATTTTATGCATGAGATTTTGCAGCACAGAATCCAGTAGACTACATGCAGGCTATATAAGAGCAATACATGAAGTTTTCTTACACTCACAGGGCGATGTTGCACACTTTTTGTGTTGAGGCAGTAGAAAAAAACAACAACAAATGGGCCGGGCTAAAGCAATCTCAGGAGTGATTCCCCTCTGTAGCCTCACCTCTGTGTACTTCACATTATTATTTAAACAATTCCAGCTCACAACTAAATTGTGGCCAAAAGTCAGAGCACCCTATACCCTGAGTAACGGCTCCATCATCGCATTGACCAACACAATAACTCACCTAATACAAACCACCTTTATTTACGGGACACAAATACCAGCGCCGGGTTATGCATTGATCTTGGCACGGACAACGCCGCACTCCCCGTTTCTTTTCCCTCGGATCACTTGGACCCTATTGGTCAATAGCAATTGCAATTCCCCGCTCTACGGGCCAGACAAATTCATTTCAATTACAATTAGCATGGAGGCCCGGCGGCTGATTTATGGCCTTGTTTTCCTTCCCGTGCGTTCCCCCGCGCATTAATCACCCCCACGCCGGCCCCTGTGATCCTCACTTCATCTACCTGCCAAGGCAGCCGCCCTGCCGTGCATTCCTGGATCCCTCCCCCCTCTCTTCCCTCCCCAACCCTTGTCCTCCTTCCCTCTGACCGCGGGTGTCCTTAAACTCGCACCTGACTCAGACCAGGGAGCACGGCTGCACTTAACTCAGTGCTGGGGCGTCTGATTGGCACTCATTTATCATGTGCAATGAGCAGATGGTCCTTGGGGGAAAATGCATGAAATTCTGTGGTTTCATAAGAAAACCAAAATAATCTTAGTACAGCATAATTAGATTTTCTTGAATTTGATCCTGAGGAATGCAGAATTTAGTTCCCGGTCTTTGCAAACACACATGCAGGATACACACCTACATAAATCAGATGCCATGCTATCACCTGATTTATGCTCACAGTAAATAACTGCAGGCTGAAGACGCCCGTTACATATTTATGGCCTCTGATCATGTGCTGCAGTACTGAAAGCAGGTTTGGAAGTTTTCTGTCGTGACTGGGAAATTACGTTACGACCGACAAACACTCTCATCCTTCACTTGACATTTGGTTACCATCAGTTGGGGATTAACAGGCCTATTTTGGATAGTCTGGAAACTGTTTGGGACAGAGCAGTGTCTCTCCGTTCCTCCTGTGCTGTGTTGGAGGCTGAGTCATCTGGGGCCAGACGTTTTCCACTGGGACAATGTACCAATCCCTGGTGGCTGCACCACTCTTGTCTTGTTTATACGGCCTCGTCCGCGGCCTCGAGGATCTGGCAGCAGCTCGCTCGCTTCCTACCTCTGTCCTCTTCCCTACTCCTCCACCCTTTGACGCTCTACCTCAAAGGCTTGGCGTATGTTTGTGTGGGTCGGTTGGGTGGGGGACGTAGTGACCAAGGCAGTGGAAAGCCAGTGGATTCAGAGGGCCAATAAAAACACAAGGCAGTGCGCTGCTCAGGGCAGACTAAACATCTGTGCGGACAACATCCTGACTGGAGCGTCTCTGATGAGTGGGTGGCGTGCAAGCACGTGCATCTACTTGTACCTGTATAAAAACGGCTCCCACCTTTTCCAGCAAAATGGAAAGAACCTGTTAGGTTTGATTCTGTTCTTAGACCCAGACTGGAAAGCAAACTGATATATTACAGGATTTCAAGGGCTTTTATCACTTTATTTGTTGCATTTACGTCATGTCGGCAGAACGGGGAGAATGGGAAAACCTTTCATGCATTTATCCAAAATGGTTACCCCCGTTGCTAGTCTTGTAGTCAACCCAGGTAAATGAAAATCAAAGGTGCTAAATTCGATATCCAGAGCATTAATATAGCAGCAAACAACTATTTGCTATGTAAAGATATAGAGGAGTAATGTCTACCTGAGCAGAGAATGAAGTCACTCTCCCTCTGTGCGTATTGTAATCCGAGCTTCTCTGTGCTTTGTTGACATCTGGCTAGCTCATGGCCGCCGCTCTGCACTGCTGTCATACGGTGGTTACAGCTGGTAACACCGTCATGAACGATGCCGTCGTCGCAGAAACGCAGCACCCACCCTGCTAGCTACCTAGCTCTGTCAGCACTTTTGCGGTTGTTTGCACTGTTAGCACCATTAGCTGCGAGCTGCCGTCTCCATGTTGAGAACTGTTGAGAGCCGTTGAGATGCCGATGGCCTTGAAGCAAGCATAAAAGTTGTTAAGCTCACTTGCTAGAGACACATTTGCACTTGATTTGAGCCATTTATTAATGACTCACTCACATTTGTTAACCGTACGCTTGATGACTTATTGTAAAGTGAAAATTTGTTCCCACTTTACAAAAAACAGTCAAGCCTTCAGTTATGAATGCTAATAAGTAACACCAACACCAAACAGTCTATGGGAGGGTCCTTCCTGATTAAAGAGCTACTAAAAAGACAAAATAAACTATATAGGTGATGCACCAAAAATGCACAAAAATTCCTGTTGTATAACTTTTGCTCCTTTTTTGTTTATTAATAATCTGTAAAGCGCTTATATCAAGGGCTTTAATTTCGATATGATATGTATCGTTAGAAAAAAATACGTGACTAGCGTCGTGCTGAAGAATGGATGGTAGTGTCAGTGGCACCAAAACACTCTTTGTGAGTGGTCACGTCAAGATAAAACTCCATCCTACTCGATGTGAAGTTGGTTTCTTCGGCTCGTTCTTACCGCTGAAGTGGTTTTGCAGCCCGTCTCTTTTGGCCACGAGCAGTGAGTGGAGAAGTTCCCTGACTGACAGTTTGCTGTGACAACAAGCACAGACTGAGTGTGACAGCTCAGAAGACCGATTTCAAAACTTACCAAGAACTGTAGTTTAACTTATTTTTCTCCAGACCTTTCTACTTACCACATTTGTATCTGTACTTTTAGTGAGTGATGCAACTGCATTTCAATATATTGACATTTTTTAGATCAATGTATACTAAATAGGGCAGATATGCATCTATTTATCTTCATGCCGTCCCTAATTATTGCCCCAGTTTGAAGTTTGTGGCGCGCCCAGCGGCATGACAGGTGTTCAAAAACAACATTTTCACTGCGGTCAAAAACTGCTTCCTCTCTGAATCTGAAAGAACTTGTGTTGAACTAGAGTTTAGTTTGTTTTTTTACAAGCCGATCCGAGAATGTGTATATATCAGGGCCGTCAAAGTTAACGTGATAATAATGTGTTAACACAAATTCTGATATGCTTGTAAAAAAACAAAGTCTAAAAAAGTCTAGTTCAACAAAAGTTCTTTCAGATTTGGGTCCCCTTTGAGTTTATTTTTCAGAATCCATCTTGACTTCCCCATTCAGGTTGGATACAATGCTTTTGACCCACGAAGAGCTCTGCCATGAACCTGTTTTTTTTGTCTTTTTATAAAATAGTATCAGTCCTCTCTAAATAGTCTTCCACATGTGGCCCATTTTCGTCCCGGGCGGTGGTGTTTTCTCCTGACCTGTAAGTGACCTGAGCAGCCTCTCTTGTTTAACACCTGGGTGCTGAGTGAGGAGGTTCAGTCTCTCCCTCTCTCCCACACAGGAAGTTAGGATTCCCTTTCTACAAACAACACAGAAATCTGGAGGATAAGCAGTGAAGAGAGAGAGAGAGAGACTTAAGACTCCCGATTCTCAAACAACACAGGAAGCTGTCGGATAAGCAGAGAGAGAATTGAATGTTGCCTCTCCTGCTTTTGAAGTATTTATGAGGATCTCCCATTAAAACCGAGCTTCCCTCTCACAGACATGAGCGTCAGCCCAGGTAGAATTTATATCACCCACTGGAGCTTTAAGATATTCATATTTCGATAACATTAAGGGCAGCGGGAAATTGACCTATAAAATGAGCGTGCAGGATTTTCTGTGATTCAGGGCGTCCCGGCAGAGCAACTGATCAAACAGTACTACTCGTCCCACTATAACATCACATCTATTGTGTGTATATTAAGGGTGGGAAAAAAAAAATCGATTCTCCTATGTATTGTGATTTTTTTGTTAACGATTTTGAAATAGAAATATTAAATCCAACGTGGTAAACACTACACATCCAAGTATGGAAACACTTTGGGTTTCACACATTGCCAGGAAAAGCAGAGCTAGACATCACGGCTAAAGCTGCATGCTAACTCTGTCACGGACAGAAAACGTTATCGTATCGCGGTAACGTGCAGTCAAGACGGCCGTCACTCTCATCTCCGTGGTCAAATGGGCCGACGCTACAACTGTAGAGCACCCATATACTGACATTTATGTTAAATGCATTCAAACGGCCCCGATGGAGCTGACCATGGATGTATAAAGACAACCGAGCTGACGGGAGAGCTAGAGACGGCTTTGGCGAAGTTAGCGGAAGTATACACATGTAACTACGTCCGGTTTTCAAAATAAGATGTTAACAAAGGGAACTGTATACAAAATACATATATAGAAATAAGATTGATTGGATTATATTCACCAGAAGTATAAAACATTAAATGTCCATTTTAAATTAAAAAGAAAATACCACTAATTTGAGAGGGAAATATCTTTATTCTTTGATTTTTGGGTTGCTTGGAAAAAATTTAATAAATAATGCCTGATAATGATCCTGATATATTTGACTTCAGGACATCTCTGACTACATACATGCTGAAAATCAAACATTCTTAATGTATTGATTTAGATATTTTCCAAAGTAAAAGTCCCTAGAAGTGTATGATTCAACTTTTTCCCCATGGTCTAGTGCTAAAAAAGCAATAAATCTCAATATCGAATCGCAATACATATCGAATCGGCACCCAAGTATCGTGATAGTATCGAATCGAGAGATAAGTGTATCGTCCCAACCCCAGTGCATATACTGTAGCAACTGGTCATGTCTTTCATACAAATACCCAGCCAATCAAGCAGACCCTATATTTGTCTTTTAATTGATTCATCATGTGCCAATGCAGTAAATACCAACCTTTCCCTTCCCCATCTCCCACACCCACACATTCTCATTCACAAACACATGAACATGTAGACATGCATTAGAGAATACTCACACATGCACACACACACACACACACACACACACACTTTTACACACAGAGAGAATAAGCTACCCTGAGAGGGAGTGCTGTATTGGGTTTTCTTCAGGAAGTGCGGCTCCTCCAAAGCTCTGGTCAGATGAAAGGCGAAGAGCTGTATTGATCGGCCCAGAGCGGGGGTGGGGGGTGATGGAGCGAGTGGTGTGTGTGTGTGTGTGTGTGTGTGTGTGTGTGTGTGTGTGTGTGTGTGTGTGTGTGTGTGTTGGTGGGGGGGCAGAGCCTGTGGTGTGTCTGCCTGATGCAGGGCTGCCAGCCAGGCGAGGAGCAAAAGGCCAGAGGGGTACGGTGGGCTGAGAGAGGGGGGGCGGCGAGTTGTCGCTGTGGCCCCGTGGCTCCACCGTAACCCCCTGGCCCCTCAGTGGAGAATGTACAGCACGTACACACACCCAAACGCATGCATGCACACACTCATACACACACAACGGCAGCACCAGTCTGCTGTTGTTGATGAGAGCTGTCAGAGAATGAAACAACACGGCTACGAGTGAGAGAGAGAGAGAGACAGACAGAGAGACGAACACACAAAACATTTTTCATCCAGTTATCTTGTGTTGCATTTAGGACTCGGAATAATTTGAAATTTTTCGATACCAATTTTTCAATAAACATTTTTGTTCAACAACAGAAGCCAAAGTTCTCTAATATTGTCTCATTACAAGGACACAAGGAGCTATACGAGAACATTGCGTTAATAAAATGTTGATTTAAACAAGATTATGAATCTGACCGCATATTTCAGCTGCCAGCTTTCAGTACTTGACAGTTTTCGTCGCTCTGTGCTGTCGAGACATTTCGGTCAGTACCAAAAAAAGCATTGAGATCAAACACCCAGTCAAAGTTACTTTAAAACAGAATTTGCTTTAAAGACAGGGTTCGTAAAGATTTTAGAAACATTTTTTGTTGCATTAGTTGAAATTACATCCCGACAGCAATCACTAAATGAAATGTTCTGACAAAAAAAAGAAAAAGATTCGGTGTCTGTGGCTGTCGCAGGATGTAATAAGCCCGTCCAATCATTTCATTCGGCCTGAATGTAATGATTGGACGGGCTGCCGTTCACGTTCATTTTACGGGAGTGGCTTTGGAGGGAGGCCTGAAGTGAAGGACTGTCAGTGTTGCTGACTTGGTGACTTTCTCTCTAGATTTAGGGACTTTTGGAGCTAGTGCTGCTAGCTACTTTCATTGCAAAAGAGTTAGCAACACTGGGCTTGTTATTTTGGCTGAATCATTTTAAAAAATCTAGTGTACTCTTGCTAGTTTCACAAGGTCACCCATCCTGCCTTTAAGATATGTTTCCTGACAGCTGAACAACAATGAAACCTTCCATAACAATACTACTGTATATTGAGTTATTGATAAATGGCAAAAATCACTTCCCTTTGCTTATTTTTACATTTTCAGCAAAAAAATAACTAAAGGTGCTAAATGCGAGATTGGGAGCATTTCTATTGCCTCAACATGACAACGGCTAAGCCGGCGGCTCTCAGCTAACGGTGCTAACAGCGAAAACTTCGGCAATTGTGCTGATAGAGCTAACAGTGTTAACCTGGGGGGGAACCGGAGGGTGGGCGCTACGCTTCCACGACGGCGCTGTCGATTAGGACGGCGTTATCAGCTGTAACCGTCGTATGAGAGCAGTGCAGAGTGGCAGCCGTTAGCTAGCCTGGGGGGCACGATCACATGCACGAAGGTCAACAAAGCACAGAGAAGCTCGGATTACAACACACAGAGATGGAGAGTGACTTCATTCTCTGCTCAGGTAGACATTACTCCTCTATATCTTTACATAGCAAATAGTTGTTTGATGCTATATTAATGCTGTGGATATAGTAGAGAGCAACTTTTAAACTTGTTTACAGTTTCCAAGTCTTCAAACAAAACACTTGCATGTAATTTGATGGATACTATCCTTTTTGACGCATAAACAAAGCCAAATCCAGTACTGCAAATATGAGATGCCCTTATACTAAATTGAGTTCTATAAAAGTAGCTGACACTGAAAATCCGCACAAGTACAGAACATTAAGCCGTGAATAGCCACTCCTCCTCTAGGCGTTAGATTGTATCACCATAGGCACACTATAAGTGAAAACCATTTTCTGGATGAGCTGTTTAAATAAATAATAGTTAAACAGTCGACAGACCATTATTTTACATCTCAAAATCATGTGATGTGAGCAGCTCACATTGCAGCAGTGAAGTCTCGTCCCGTTGCTCCACCGGAAACAACCCGTGTCAAACAAACCACACTCTTTAGAGGCTGAGGTCGGTTCGACCTGCCAATACATAAGTTTGTGTTTTGCACTTAATGGAAAAGATGTAGAAATAGACACATGGTTGCCTGTGGCATGTATAAATTCTCGCTCTTATCAGATTCATTTGAGCCAACACAGGACCATATGTGGACTTGGGCTGGGCGTGCCCGACCCTCTGTGCTTTGTGCCCCGGGGGAGAGATCGGCCAGGGCGGCTCGCTAATTGAAATGTGTTGGCGACTCATCGACGTCTCGGCTCCAGTTTCAGGGCTATTTCGAACCGCAGTGCTGATTGCTGGTTTCACATCACACAGGGAAAAAAAAAATCAATAGTAGCTGGGAGAGCTAGGGTTTATTCTTTGCAAGCAGACATTAATGCTTTGCAGAGGAGGGTTTGATATTTATCATGTGTCATTTCGTCTCTGCGGATCATCCTCAGCTGTAGAATATATCTAAATTGTTGAGAGTGACACCGCTTGTGAAGAGTTTCCAAAAAAAAAACAACAATGCGGTTTGAATGTCCAGTGTTCACGAGGCTGGCCAGGCCATGTCACTTTGACTTTTTCAGTCTCCCTCAAAACTTTTCATGTGTTTCTTTTTGCATGTTTTCAACAGAGAGAACCACTCTTGACCTCTGGTGAGCACCAAAGGGGCCTCGTCATGTGATTTACAGGGACTTTGCGTGTACTTTCAGCAAAGCACAATTCAGAGGGCTGAATCTTTTTATCTGCAACCAGAAGTGACATGAGAGGGTAAAGCTAAGTACAACCGATCGCTGAAAGAGACATTTTTTGGCGACAGAAAAGGGTTATAATTAACTTTCATGAGCTGAAAACACACTGTGAAAGGGTTAAAGTTGTAGGACGAAAACACCGGACAACGCCGTGGCAGCGACCTGTCAATCACAAGGTAGCCACGCCCAAAAGCATCCCCATGCTTTATGGTCTATGTGACCCTAAATGGGACCGTAATTTATTAAATGAACATCATGCTGTATTGAAGAAGACTTCTAACTAGCGATTGAGACCATAAGCTCATGTTTACAATGTTATTGAGGTAATAGTTGCGTCCGAAATTCCATACTAACATGCTATTTAGTACGCTAAAACAGTATGTGAGATATTTTTGTATGTCCGATAGTCTGCAAATTGCATACTATTTCTGGTGAAATATGAAACTATTTAATGCTGGACACTATGGTGGCATAAATAACCCATAATACAATGTGGTAGTGAGGACACCGTTCATAATGGACGTTGATGGACAGCTCTGTAACGTCAATAACGGTTTGATTTACCTGTAAGTATAAGATTTCACTTTGCTAGGCGTAATATATATTTTAAATTAATTCAGACTTTTTCTCACAAACCGTCGTTTTGGTCAAATGAGTTTGAGTTACCATGGTTACACGTCTCCAACCAGCAAGGAGGCTCTCAGGAAGTGGCGACGTAAATTGCTGCACAATGCGTCTGAAAAGATGCATACTACTGTTTATTCACACAAAAGTATGTTGAACGATAGTACACATATTGAGTATGTAGGGCATAGTATGTAATTTCGGACGAAGCCAATACATCAAGTGAGAAGTAGGGTCATTTTCTTCTATACAATCAGACCTCTTTTTGCAACCAGAGGAGTCGCCCCCTGCTGGATATTAGAAAGAATGCAAGTTTAAGGCACTTCAGCATTGGCTTCACTTTTCAGACCCGGAGGCTGGTGGATACTTACGTTTTGTAGTAAGTGGCCATTTTGAGCTCAACATTTCTAATTATAATAGGATATTTTTACTCCCTGAAACAGCTTGTTTGTCCTGTTTTTGTTTTATTAAAAGAACATAATGCAGTGATACAGTTTGGTACACCCTGTGTCCACCACTAAATATCGTTGAATCTCTCAAACATCATTTAACATCCAAGTCCTTACCACTTAGATCCTCAATTATACAGCTATGCATTTAACTAAATAGCCCCCACAACAACGTCTGCCTTTGTAGTGGTGGTAACGCCGGCCATTGTTTTGATCTTTTGTTGGATTCCAGGGACCTAATTTGGTATTAAATTATGGTCATACATGGCACTGCCCATACCAATGAGTCCTGTTCTTATTGCATTGTTTGAAATCACTAAGTCGGATCTCTTGGAGGCTAATGTAGCCCACTATCTGGGCTTTGGCTGCTGGTGCTGCTACCCTTCAAACACAGAGTGAGCCCTTTGAAAAATGGATTGCGGAAGAGATAAGAAATAATTTATGTTCCTATCACTGCCTCGCACAAATATGGTGGGGAATACTGTGCCAATAACTCCCACAAACTCAGAGAGGCACGCTATCTTTTACTGCACAAATTATTAACGGCGCTGGGGAGGAAGGGGAGACGCTGTGCATTTTTTTTTTTTTTTTTTGCTAGATAGACCTGGCTCATTGCTCGTTGAAGCTTTGAGTTCACTACAGTGCTTTATAATCAAAGATAAGGACTCCTGAAGTGAAAACTGAACAAACAATCATGTAGGATTTTTATAATTTTTTAATTTCCAGCCTCCTCATAATGTGAAAGTTTATTTTAGACGAAATGAGAGGCTGTGAAATCATTACTTTCTGGGTGTGTGTGTGTGTGCGCTGTCC